>JBCJKH010030428.1:0-25318 GCA_039877255.1 Loriculus beryllinus | reverse complement strand
TGCAGCTTGCCTGAGTGAAGTTGCCATTTCTACCCCCTTTCATTCACACAGAACACATGACAAGCCACTGTGTCATTCACTGTGTAATATATATATATATATATATATATATATATGCAGGGTTGGCTGCATTTCATATAAACACTGCCACCATTTTTATGGGAATCCAACTGGAGCCCAGGACAGTTTTGCAGCCCATTTCAGCTGATGACTAAAGCTCTGGAATAACACATTCCTGAAAGCTGCTCTGTTGGAGGGCTCAGTCATATAGCATTTCTGTGTTGAGATGATTTCTCACCTCAGATGGTGCTCATGGCTCCCAGGAGCTGACAGGAACACTCAGCACTGTGAATAAGTCAACATTTCAAGACCGTACCAAAGCTGTGTTACAGTACAGCATTAAGGATGCCCTAGACAAGCCAAAGTCACAGCAATGACAGCTCATATGATGCAGTCAGGCCAGGCAGACACAATGGAGGGTATTAATGCATCTAAACTCCAACACTTACTTCAGGTATGAAATTAGGAAGCCAGGTTCTTTCAGTTCTCAGTATAGGTAATGGTAAGGGACAGAGGCTCTTCAAGGTATTTAAACGCCTTCTCCAGTTTTATCAGCTCTCAGAATTTTATCATGGGCCTGAGAAGTGTTTCTAAACTGCCCTGCTTATTTAAATCTAACAGCAATGTCCCAGGGCCTGTGTTTCAGAAAAAGATTTCCAGGAAATTGTGTGGTACATTTGCCCCAAAGGCTCAAAGAGAGCAGGAATTTATAGTTTAAAAAAATTTAAATAACCTCATGGATTTTCTTGGTGAGGGAAGGAGCGAGGGGGTTGACTTATGGGGTTTTTTTAATACTTGTGGCTGGCTCCACTGCATAAATAAATCAATCCCCTAGCCACACAGCCCCATTTTTCCAGTCACAGCTTGTTGTTTTATTTTTCTCCCTCCATTGCTGACAAACCACTCCAGGGAGTTTTTAAACCCAGTAGTCTACTTTCCAAATGGAAACGATTAGTATAATTTGCAAGAGAGAAAGCAAACAACAACAGAGACTTACCCCATTTTTGGGGTAGGCTATCCATCCTAGATCCCCCATTACCGTCCGTGAGTCCAGTAAATTCACTGAAAATAAGAGGAAAACAATGTTAAAGATGAGTGGATTACAGCATTCAATAAATATTTCAAGGTTTAGGTGGCTAGAGTAAACAAGCTACTTAAAAATAACCAAGGAAGTTGGATTTTTGTAAAGCAGAATAACAATGCTACAGCTCCTCTAACAATGAGGTCATACACTGAAAACAGTTCTATGTATGCATTACTTTATTCCATTGAGATCTGCCACTGAAACCAAGTTGTAAATGCACTAAACTCTTGTAAGATCCAGATCCTTCCCATTACTAAAATCTAGTCTTCTGTGGGGAATAAATACATAATGCATACTGTGTGTTTATATGCATATGTAAGACATAAAGTACATATCTGTACATACAAACACTTATGCAGGTTCACACATGCATTTCTTCTAAGGTAGCATATGTCTATAGCATAAACAGGCCTTGAAGACAAAGCAAAACACAAAACAACAGATGTAGAGTTTCCAGATTATCACTAATTCAAAGTATTATATGTGCAGGTATTACAGTATTACTGTTATCAGGAATCTATTCTTCTCTATCTCCCACATTTTTCCCCAAGTCTTTGATAACTTCATTATAAGTTCTCCAAGGGATAATTTTTGCCACACACACACAGATTTGGAGGAGTTTTAAAACACATAAGCAATCAGTAATTTATATTAAGCAGCAAAAAAAAAAAAAAAAAAAATCCTAAGCTTTTAACATTTCCTTCCCCCTCATTTTACCTGAAATACTGAGTAAAAAGTGTGAAGTAACTAAATCTACACATACCTAACTCAGCTAAGAAAAATTATAGGAGCTTCTGGTGCTGAACTTTTACCTCCTGTATTTAGGGGTTTAAATCTTGCAGTAAAAAGTTCATCTCTGCATTAGCAGCTGTCATCCAAAATCTCAACCTATGAAGAACTTTCTTGCACTTAGAAGCACACTTCCTTGTCTTTGGATTACAACACTCACTTCTCACAGTATATTGTCTGTGTGATACCTCACTTTTTGTACTCATGAAAAGGAAGCTATTTCCCTGGGTCTTCAATTCCTGATCTTCTCCTTGCTCTTTAAAAATCCCACTGGAAGTTTTCCCAGTTGGACTTTCAAGACTTCCCAGCCCATGATGATCTAGCCCAAGAACAAGCCTGAAACAAATGGAGGAGGCACTGTGCTTGCTCTTTTCAGAAATGCAACCATGTAGGTACTCAAAGATTGCTAGAGAACAGAAACAAGCAGGTTGCATGTACAAGAATAAAGGATGTGAGTATCATAACCCTCACCGCTAATTCTTTATCAGGCTGATTTGCTGTCACTGCACATCGAAATCCACAAACAGAAATGACTGTGAAGTATACAGAGCCTACCTAACACCAGCACAGGTCACGCCACTGCAGGGAACTGCAGGCAAAATTACCAATGCTGCCATGTAAGTTCCTCAGATATCAGGATTACACTGTTTCCAGAGAAACAGCAAAAAAACCCCAAGTACCTATACTAAAAGGTATGTTCCTTTAAAATCTTAAATATAATATTAAATAATAGAAATAGAAATAACATGATACTAAATATAAAATTCTAAAATTATTAAACAATAAATATGGTTAAGAGAAGAAAAGAAAAAACACAACAAAGATCTCTGAATCACTTTGGTCTTCATCATTGACCCATACTGAAGGCTGACTGGTATAATCTCTTGTACACACAACCAGCCCAAGACACAAAAATATAACACTCAGGTAGAAAAACAATCAGTTCTCAGCTCTGGCATCAAATACCTATCTTAAAGAGTTGTCTATCCAGACATTCTCACAATGTAAGCAAGTATTACTACAGGACACTACCATAAGGTATATAGATGTTCTACCTAGCCAAGTACATTTTCATTAAGTTGAGCAAAACCATTTGGTAGCTCAGGATTTTCATGCCTGGAATGCTTTCTCCTGCCAAAACAGAAAACAGTTGGGAGCTGGCAACGTTACCAATCTACAGGACATTTGTTGGAAGCAATACTTAGAGACCACAATGAACTATATTCACAGTAAGTAAACATACAATTAGGTGGCTTTCCACCTCATAGCCCAGGCAGAATAAAAGCATTCCTATTATCTACCACTAGATGTGTCATCCAGTGCTGGACAGCCTTTCCCCTCCCAAAGTCTTGAGGAAAAATGCACATTAATTTCTCCCGTTCCAGTTGAAGTCAAGCACTAGTATCTAAGCACTCCTGAACCACACTGCAGTTTCTTTTCTATAGGATAAAAAAAATGATCTTAACATATTCTTCACAATAGGACATACAGAAATAGCATACAGTTATAATACAGGACATGTTATTTTAAAAAGCAAGAGACAGGAGTGTGATTGCCAAACTGGCAGGTTTACTCAAATTCCTTCTATTACAGTCACAGTAATTAAACTGTGCAGAACAACATATTCCTGTCGTAAGCTGAAATGGATTCAAAACAGGTATTGATCTACATTGTACAATTCAATTAAAACTTGTCCTGGAGATGCTACTAATGAATGTAATTAGATGATGTGTTTGATGCCACAAACTTCTTCATAACATGCTAATTAAAGAAAAGAAGAAAAAATGTTTTATTCAAGCATCAGATCATAAAAATAACAAGATACAACTAAATATTGTATTATCTTGCTATCAATGACAATTTTAAAATTGCAGTTATTAACTTCAATTTCAAAATAATTTTCTGCGTGTGAAAAGATAATACAACTCATTCAGCTCTAACTCAAGTCAGTGAGAATCTTCCTACCGGTGAGTCAGCCAGCAGAACTGAATATTAAATCTCTAGGTTAGAAAAGACTCAATTCCTCCTTTATTGTAGTAGAATTATGCACAGAATAAAAATAAATAGGAGAGAACTGGATACACCTTTTGACAGGTGTGGCATGGTAACCCAAAATTCACATATCAGAAAGACAGAAAGCAACAAGTGACTTTAAGCTGTCCCTGTGCTCAGGCTACTCTGCAATGGACGGGCTCCTAGCACAGCCCACACAACTTTGAGGGGCTAAGTCTGTTCCATATGCTTCTGCCCAGGACTGCTTTCACAGTGTATCTTCTAAAATACCACACTACATTGATCTGCCAGGAATATATTTAGCCAGTAGTTATTCTAAATTGCCTGAAAGGACTATGTGCACTTGTGCTGTGAGAATGCCCAAAGTTCTCATATAAACACAAATTACCACTGTTTCATCTAGATACGAGGTATCTTCATCTTCTCTATCAGTACCCTACCCAGTCATTGCCAGTACATCTGTCCTTTACTTGTATCATTGCCAGGTCCCAATCCCACCTTGATTCAGCCTTGAATCATGCTAGGGCCCTGGTATTCCCTCTCCATAGGCATGGCTTCTCTAATGGCCCAGCTGCAAGAGCTCTCCACACAGGGTGATGGTGCTACCAACACTCTGGGGACACACATGCAGCCTTTCATCCCAGGCTGCCAGAGAGGCCACCAGCACACAGTCCCACTACACAAGTCCATACAGGCTCGGCACAAACTCTCTTCCCATCACCTTTCAGACTAGCACAAACAACATTTTTGCTGAAATAGATATCATAAAAAAAGAAAAAATGTAGATTGGCCAGGTTGGAGAAGAAATGGTGGGAAAACAGCAGCTAAAATAGGTACCTGCAACACAGAGGAAACCATTTTAGCAGAGACTTTATAGAAGGGCTGCCACCATCCAAAAAAAAGATGCTTCCACATTGCATGTCTACTGGAGAAGAGATGAGGCTTTTTTGCACCCAAATAAAAACCCTTGAAACTGGCTTTCATTCAAGCCACAGCAAGAAAGAGACCAGAGGTTTTCTCCAGAGCAGCAGAAACACTTAGTCCCCATCCGACATGTGATGACCATCAGCACGCATTTGGGTATGGGTAATAACCAACTGATCCAAACATTCAGGTCACCGAAGAAGGTAATTCAGGAAAGCCTCCGATTACATACTTGAGGCTTCCACACTTCAAAAGGTCTAGTGCCAGCTTCTGTATAGCTTAGGACTCTTGGGGCAGACCCAATGCTGTAGATACTCCGGTCATAACCCAGAGCTGTACTCAGCAGGACTCAGTGCAGGAGTACTTACACTGAAGAAATCTCTCCAGAAGTCACTAGCAACTCTGCTTGGCTGATGATCTTAAAAAGCCTCCAAAACAACAGATCTTACTTATTCCCACTTTCTTTTTCCTCAGCACTAGTGAGCTATGTCTCAACAAACAAGCAAGAAACCTCAGAGCCCATAAGCACACACGTAACTTGTATCTTTGCCAGCAAACTTGGAAGAGGAACATACACACAGCAGCAAATGTTTTCTGCTCATCTCCACCATCAGTGCATCCATCCCACAAGCCCTAATTATTTCTAATGCTCAGTCAAGGGGAACACAAAGCCACGCAGATCTATATCATCATTAATTTCTATGCCTTCAGGGTAGGATAAATGATGATTAAGTCTAAAGTTATACCATAGTCTTTTTTCTTTTTTAATACAGAATAGCCCAGGGAATTTGCATACACTCTTGTTCTCAGACAGGCTGGTTACTGCAGGTGAGCAATTAAGTCACAGTAAAACCAGACGAGATCTAAAACTTTGCCCTGATCTCTAGCTGGTAAATTAAGTGTTCTTTTCACTCAGGAATCTCCGACAGGGAGACTGGATATAGCTTTTTACTCAAATATCCCTGTCACATTCATACAGGCAGCATTTAGCAGCTTCACCATGGCTGCAAGAAGCACAAGAAATACCAGGGCTGACAGTGTTCAACATTCACCTAAACCAATACTGCTGCATACACAGCAAACCACACCATCCGACACAGCTAGCTAACACAGTGCCATGTGGCTGTATAAAACAAAAGCAGGACATGTTTGTCATAATAATACAATGCCTGAAGTACAAGCCACTTATCCATGGACTTTTGTTTTGGCCATGGCATTTAAGCAAAATGGCTGTCTGGATCCAGTCTGGAGCACAATCAGCTACTTCACTCCAATTTCAAATGTGTGAGGGGAGGAGAAAAGGGGAAACAATCTGGGAGAATAAATAAAAAAGCCTACCGACTTTCTAAACCACTGAGCACTTTTGACCCTACCAGCAACACACCCTCCTGCCATTTCAGTACATAAGGATCTTCCAGAAATACCTTCATTGCTCACATTACAGGAAAATCTCTGCAGGCATACAAAAGATTGAACTCCTCTGGGTTGCCACAGTCTTTGAGAGGATTTCTGCTAAATCCTTATGCACTGGAGTAGTCCTGCTTTTCAGTAGCATCATTTGCAGGCTGAAGCCTATCACAGCGCACACTTCACTAAAATTTATCCTGAAAAATTGCTTTAGAGCAGGCAAAATGATCAGAATAACAAAAGGTGATGGAGTTCATGCCATGAAGCTGTAAAACCATAAGAATCTTATTTCACTAAAACATACCTAAAGCAGGACGAAAAGAACATCCTCTTTGAACAAATCAATATCCTATAAGTACAGTTTCCATCACAAAACAAACAGAAGAAACCTTCCTTAAAGCCTACATAAAAATATCAAAACATCACATGATTTCTAATGTCTCATTTTAAGCAAATGAAGCAAAACTCTGGCTTAATATATTTGTTACAAATTGAACAGGAATATGAATATTGCTTTAGGTAGCCTAAGTCTCCCACGTGAAAAAAAAGTGTGAATCAAGTGCTTCTACATCCTCCTCAACGTTCCTTCTGCAGCCCCTGGCCTCCTTCACATAGCACTCTGCAGGATGCAGCCACCCATGGGAAGGCCAAAGCTACATCAAGGTAGCCTCAGACATGATCATAGCTTATGGGACCAACTACATTTGAAGTACTTGTGAGAAACCTCTCATGGGAACACTCACACACTGCCAAACGTTAGGTGAAACACTCTGCTGAATGGGTGTCAAGGAACATGACAAGATGTGACAGCAGCACTTTGTACCCAAGACTTATTGAGAAGTCTCCTGAAGAGCATCACAGGTTTTCTACGAAGCTTCATTCCCCTGCTCTTCTCCTCTTTCCTCTGCCCAATGCAGGGGTATAGCTGCCAAACACATCATCAACAGAGCTGGTTCCTCCTGACACTGCATACCTCCCTCATTCTTTCTCATGCACTCCTGGAATTCACAGCGCTACCAAGACACACTGACTGCAGAGGACTCTTCATCATGAGTTTTCCTACTTCATAAATCTCAGCTGGTTTTATTGCAGTATTGTTGCCATTCATTTTCCAACTGTTTTCCCTGATGTGCCAAGTATTTCTTCAAAAAGTATAAATCCAACACATTCCAATGAGTGACAGTCAAAAATAATCCAGGAAAACAAAAATCACCAAAAAACCAAACTCTTAAAAGAAATCAAAGCCAACAGGGAGCAGATATTTTGAATTAATTAACTTCACAGAGTTGGGACCAAACACAACACACACAGGCTAGAGCCTCTGAAACATTTCCATCAGTGGAAACAAGCTACAGCAGAGTGCAAGCTGTAGCAGTACCTATTATTTATGGCCCACTGGAGGAAGAAAATATACACTACTTAATGAACTAGCAAACTAATATTAACTGCAGATTTATATTTTATTATGTTGGCTTCATTCTGCTCCAAGTTTTCTCATGATTCTCTTTTATAGCAAGAGCCAAAACACTAGAATTTGCATCAGAGATTAATAGGCTTTTAAGGCCAGATGGACAACTACAATCATAACATCAGCTAGAGAATTTTAGCCAGTAATTTCTGCATTATGTCTGTAATCTGTTTGAACACACTGCTTATGAGGGGTACAATACTGCCCCTTGACAAAAGTCTTTGGGTTGATGGCATTTTTTCCCCACAGACACAGCACCAGCTGCAGCACCATGAAGTGGGACACAAAGCCACTTCGACAACTGGACTCAGTTCTTTACAAGGACCTGCATAAGAGGCAGTTGTTTGCTCTTCCCACCATACATAACCTAAAGCAGAAGCTCAGGAGATTATCGGCTTGACATCGAAATGCCTAAAAATTTAAAGATTTTAGTATGGTTTGCCTTTTTTTTTTTTTTTTATATGGCAAACACCCCCATTCCCACCCAAAATCACCATGTCATTCAAAATTATTTATTCACTGTGAAGAAAGCTAGCAAAATACTTCCAGTCCCACTCATAAGATCTAGTGCAAACAACCCTGTACCACTAGAACTGATCTCTGAGCTGGCCACAGCACAAATCTTTTGGGGAAACCATCTGGGCAAGTAACATTCTGCCAGTAAGAATGAAGCAGCAGCTTCCACTGAAGGCAAGATACAAGTAGCACCTGCAATCAGCAACCCAACAACCAGCCTGTATGAAGAAACAAAATACCAGCATTGCCTGCAGACCCAGGGTCTCCAGCCACTGCCATCCATTGATGGACACAGTTTTTTAAAGACCCTGCTTTAAGCAAGCACCTTATTAAACACACACAGAAAGTCAAGCCCTAAATATCCCACCAGCTTCCCAGAGCAATCAAAACACCTGCTGGCAGTGCTGAGGTGACATCTCACCTTCTTCCCTAAATCTGAGCATTACCAGCTAAAACCAATACAGCCTCCATTCCTAAAAGGTATCCTAAAAGACATGGTGAACAAATTCTGCTATGCATATAACTAAACAAAAGGAAAGAAATCTGGCACAGACACACCCAGACCCGTCAAGGCTGTCAGCTTTCACCACCAGCGGACTTGCAAGACCTCACTGTCCAGCACCAATAAAGCCTTCCTGTTGACAATAATGACTACTCTGCTGCCACTGAGCTCACTCAAGTATAAAAAAAGGAACTGACATAATGCTTAGATAGCATTTGGTAGGAAAAAAAAATGTTTAAGATGATCTATCAGCTTTTCAGGGGGTTGACAGTTTATCCCTTCTATTTCTGTTGAGGGAAGAGGATGGAGGTTGCTAGGGGGAACAGCACATTGCCAACACATTTAAAAAAGGTAGTGTGTAAATATTAACAAAGCAAAGATGGATAAACCAAAATGGCCAGGGTTTTTTCAGAAATTAACTTGCAAAGGCAAGGATGCAGATAATTTCACAAAGTAGTTACACTGGTTTGGAAGACAACTTCAAAAGGGATACAAGTCCACTCAGAAACATCATAAATTGCACATTATTGATACTGAATAATTAATTTCCTCCCGGGTGTTTCTCAATCCCTTCAGAGAATTAGAAAGTTCAGACTGGTTGGACTGACCTCTTTCTAACATTAAGTGATCCAGGTTAGAGAACCCAGAAGTAAAGAACTTGGCAAGACACTTCAGCGCTTCCCCCTGCACCAAAATGAAGTAGCTGACATGAAAACCTGCAAGCCCAGGGGCCCTGCCCTCTCTCCTACAGTTTTGATTATCTGCTACACAGCCACCTAAACCTAGAAGCACCCAGCTGAGGCAGGGGACCGTTTCCTCTCCATGCACATCCCCAAGGCACGGCTTGTTCAAAAGTATACCAGCTGAAACTCTCCTGATGCTCAGGAGCTTGCTGGGTTCAGACAAGAGTCAAGAGTTACCTTCTCCCTTAGGGCTACCAGACCAGCTCACACTGGTATTCCCCGATCTGCTGTGATAATACATGCTATGTCACTTACTCCTGCAGACAACTCATCCTTCTGGGTAGTGGTCACCAAAACAGCTCTACCTGGTCAAAGGCCTCCTAACAAACCTCCTGCACAATTCAAATGCCAGCAAAGAGGGAGAGAAAAGAGGGTGTCTCTCCACAAGCAACTCTTTCAATGAGACAGTCACAGCATGCTCTCATGGCAATTGTTCTGACCCAAAGCATCTTTAGTCCTCTTTGCAAGGCAGAAGCAGGAAGGCCATGCTCATACACATAGCTCATGGTAGCCTACAGGTCTTACCACATCTGTCCACAGCAGTCAACATGCTACTGCACCTCTACAAGCAGCCACCCATTACTTCCCACATCCACAAGTGCTGTGAACCGCAATGTTCCCATCTCCTCCCAACTGTCCCCTCTTGACTAGCTTCCTTGCAGAAGACAGGGATAATTGCTTTCTACCTCCAAGAGGATAAGTGCATTAAACCTTCAGACAGGCTCAGATACTGCACTGGCTAAAGCCATAGCAAATACCAAAACTGAGACTGTAAGAGATATAATAGGTCAAACAGACAACTAAAAGGGTAACAAATCCTTTGAGACACCTAAGCTACTGAAGGCCAGTGCTTAAGTTTGCTAATACAGAAGGCTGTGAAAGCAACTGCGGCAACAAACCCTTTCACCTCAGCAAAACCTATCACCTCAATGTCCAGCTAGTTGCAGAGTGAAGGGAGACAGGCATGATGTGAACACAGAAGACAATTCATCTCTCCATTCTGCCTGTGCCAAAACCAAGGGACATCTTATTAACAGAATATATTTTCAAAGGAAAAAAAAGATTCTCTACTAGCTTTTAAAATACACAGCAATTTTACAAAGATCAAAGAAAATGAGTTTAGTAAAGAATAAGCTCTAAAAAAATTGTTCTCTCCAATGCAACCATTAACACAGTAATTTTTCAACATTCTCTAAGAAAAACACTTAGCTCAAGCCCATCCCAGTTGAAATGAGGCCACATCTCTCACCAGCAGTTATAGTCACTGAGAAAGATGCACGTATGACCAATATCTCAATTATGTGTTTAGATGTTTTATTATGAGCATGAGAATGTTTCTTAACCTTTTATTGAATAGTACGCTGAGTATCTGCTGAAGAGCCTCACTGAATACTCTTTCCTCCATAGCAGTGAGCACTTAATAACCAAGAAATTTAGTGCTGCCACAAAGTGACTAATCTCTGTGCATTTGGGCTTTTTTTTTTACATCTTATTTTGCCCGTTTGCCACATACAGATTTCAATTTACTTCCTCAGGAGGAAATGAGAAAAAAATAAGCCAAGAGTTTGTTTTCTTTTTACTCTGGGGCAGGGTCTCACATCCCTAACACCCCTGAGCAATGTTTAAAGTTCATCTCTGTTCAAGAATATGTATTCCTGCTAACTTACAGGAACTGAGTAAAAGTAAAAAAGACTGGGGACATCTAACAGCCCTACTTCTGCTCAAGACCCTAAAGTCAGCTGAGCTGAGGAATCTCAGCACAAGGTAAAAGGCTCTGTGCCATCTCAGCACGTGCTGGGAGCAAGAATTCCTGCAGAAGCAGCAGAGAAACCCTCAAAACAGTAAAGCATAAAACCCTGCAAGATCAGAGAACAAGGCACACATAATAAACTTTTCCAGCTTCGCGATTTCTGACAAATTTTATTAAATCCTGATCCTGCCTGCAATCCCCCAGAGCCTGCTGCAAAACACTGTATTTTAATGCGAAGAATAAACACTTCTTTATAGGCGAGATTTTGTTCACTTATTTAAGAGAAGGAGAACAGCAAACATGGAGATGGACTGTATGCTGGAGCTAAAAAGTGAGGTAATCGTGGGAGGGTTAATAGAGGAGGGGGAAGAAGCTGTCAGACAAGCCAACTAACTTTCTTTTCTCCCACGGTACCTGCTAGTTTACCCATCTGTAGATTGACGTGCAAATACCTTCTTTATACATCAAATTATGGTGTCAACATTTACAATACTATAAGCATAATACAATTTGCCTGTTTCCCACTATTTATAACAATTTTTAAAATAAGCTTCAAAAGGAAACAGGTACTATCTAGGAGTCAATCATTGCTATTGTTTATTTCCCTTTTTCTAAACATGTGTCATTAGGCACTAATGCTTTTAGTCATATAGTTAAAAGTGCTGCATTTCAAATGTTGTTTTACTGTTAAAAGGATAGTAGTTTCCATTTTAAAGCCATGATTGAGTCATTCTAAACCTCTTGAAAAGCCATACATCACACAGCAGACTGATCCCAAAAAGACCATTAGACATGAGCTGTCCTTCTCATACCAGTAAATCCACTGCAGTAAATTTAAAAGTTAATGGGATTACTCCTGTGAATAAAATAAACACACAGCACTGAGGCTATGCTCTGCTATCACAGAAAGCACACCAGGAACCATTCCAATTTACAAAATGAAGAACAGATAACTCCTCAAAGCACCCTTACAAAGCATTGTGAGCAGACTGAAATGTGTCCAAACTTACCTGTTCTGCATACACATGGATAGGCATGCTAGCAGTACTTAGCTCCTACATAATTACACAAAATGCAACTGCTGTGTGAATACATGATATACAAAGACAAGCTACCAGAAGCAAAGTAATGAGCAAAACGTTCAGATCGTGTGTATTTTTACCCGAAGCATTAGTCTAATTGAAATACATTGATATGAAAATTAGAACCATTTCCACACCTGCTTCTATTAAATACACAAAAAATAACTCCCTCAAAAAGACTTCATTCACTGATTAAAGATAAACATTGTGATATTATATCTAAATATACACTTATCCAGTGTGCCACAACACCAAAATTATATGTCAGCATGAAACAACACACAAGTCAACACACTGAGAACAGGTAGGCTCTCCAGCATGAATAATCTGCAAATTAAAACCTTCCTTTATTTTTGCCTGCACCAGACCCACCCCTTTAATTGCATTCATTTATTCATTCATTCAAAATAAAAATGATACATTAGGATAAAGGAAGCTTCAAAAAAGATTGAAAGAATTATGAGGAAGAGGAACAAATGCAGAAGTTTGTAACTAAAGAATATCCTTCTAATCTTAAAACAAATACAACACATTACAAAGACTCATTTTGTCTTTTGTGCCTCTATTTAGGTCAATGCCATTATTTCAAACTGTATTTCTTTTATTTTCTAACAACATACTTAATTGTTATAGCACTGCCCCTTCAGCATTCACTTCCACTGAAAAGCCCTAAAATGAAATATACTATGCATTTAATGACAATTACACAAATGCGTTGTGGAGTTACTTTGTTACAAGCAATCAGATATAACTTACTCCACTCTTTTAATAATTAGCCTGCATGACACTTTTTAATGTCATCTGGGTGCCATTCAAATGAGATCTGCAAACAAATCCAAAGCCACAGGTGATGCATAACAAATAATGAACCTGGGAGAGGGTGTGTACTGAGTCTCTTCATTCTATGTTTTATGTAAATAGTTTATACAAGCCACTTCCCAAACTACAGTACCCACAATAGAAAGACTTAAAACACACACACTTTTACACCAAAAGGAGACAGGGAGCCCAGTCGCATATTGCAGGGCTTGCCTCTCACACCCTGTTATCATAGGGGATGCATTTTACAGCAGTGATGCACTTCTGAAATAAGGGCATTTGGAAATAGTGGAATACTTACAGTATACTCTTTGGAACAATTTCTTTGTGACTAATTTCTGCATTTGTAGAATTAGTCAAAGGGAAGATGGAAATATCTGGTTTTAATCAATGAACTCTGATGAGGAGTTGAAAACAAAGGCTAAACCATAATTGAAAATGCATGAAATATGTTTTGCTTTTAATATACAAACTGAGATATATTATTAAAATAAAAATTTGTTTTATTTCTCTATTACAGGAAAACCTGAAAAAATATAAATCCATTTTCCTAATGTACATCCTTCTATCTATAGCTGGAGTTACCTATGAAGGTGACCAGGCTTATGATACATGCTGGGCACTTGATAATTCCCCAGAAAAAATTGCAGGACCCTCTGAAATTCAGCTGCCCTCGCAAAAAACTATTTCCACACTAAAGAACCCAAGCACTGGTTTTTTTAGCACCGAATTTACCTTCTTTTCCCTCCTCCCAGAAATCCTAACCTAGATTTTTAAAGTCTTTTCCCCTAAGTGTCCCTCCACTGGAGGGTAAACTAGAAATCTATGTGTTGTGAATTGTTACCTGCATATATCTTATGCTACAAAGTCACTGTGTATTATGGTGAGATTTTGAAAACTAAAATAAAGTAATACAGGGTTAAAGAAAAAAGTAATTATGAGAACCTGTTATTCTTTATGCACCTACATATATGTTACACACCTACACAGCACAGGGTATTGGCTAATTGTTTAACTATGGTGAATAAGATGAGGTATAATAAAACACAAAACCCAGAAAAAACAATACCACTAACTTTTGAAGATATTATTAACAGGTCTAAGACGGCTACCTCCACCCAAGCAAAAGTAAAGTTCCTAACCAGCTGAACACCACAATTAACCCTAGGGGAGGATCTCTCTCATCAGAGCCCAGAAGCAGCCAAACTGAATTTTTCAAGGCCAAATTCATGACAAGTGTCAGTGGCACACAGCTAGGCAGGCAGATTTCAGCAGTTGAGGTTTCTCGTGCATTAGACTTCACGTACTGCAGGGTGAGCCATTCCCAGAGCACAGCGGTTCAGTAGTAATTGGCAACTAAGATATGCCGTGAGAAGCACTTGTCAAATAATGCTTGTTTACAGATAAATCTCCTAACAGCAAAGGACAGTGGTTATTGAATAAGTTCAGGTCCAGAGTCAGACCCCTCCTATGTGAAGTCTTTCAGCTTTGCATTTACTAAAGAAACAGCAACAGCAAGTAAAGTAGAGGGGAGAGAGATCACAAAGCAAGTGCTCATGCTGCAACCTCCCCATAAAGATGCCACTAAACCCACTTGCTAGGCAGCTTCATTAATCCTTTCCAGTACTGTCTCCTATGGAGTAAATCCTATTCTACTGTTGCCTGTTCATGGGCAGAGACACCTCTATGCTCAGGCAACGGTCCCATTGACTTTCGGCACTATACAGATTTTCCAAGAACTGGCAAAGACGACTGAGACAGGGCTTGGAGCATCTGCCGGTTTCTCAGCAGGCATCCAGAGTATGCAGGACATAATCCCTCCCAGGAAGCAAGTAACAAGGGAAAGCCCTTCCCTACAAAGGAAGCATCTACACCACCTCCCACGGGTGAAAACCTCCAAAATCAGGGAGCAGAAGGATTGGGCCCTCTTATCTAACCAAGGCAAAGCCACTTCCACCATCCCCTGAACCAAAGCACTTCCTGAGCATTGGATAACTTCACATGCAGAAGAACTGTATTTTCCCCTTCCTCTGCACTTTTTTAAAAGAAATTCACATTATTCTCACTGTCCAAAACAAATTACAGCTTGCTGCTTACCTCAGGCCACATACTTGAAATTCTGGTACGGTTTTCCTATACCAGACCCTGCACACCTCCTCCTTCTAAAGGAGTTTCAGCAATAATTACGGTACATCACCAAGCCAGCCTGCTACGAGCCGCCGGCATCCCCTCCAGATACTGAACTTCTCCACCCATTGCTTTCACACCACAGCTTGCCCGCGGATCCAAAAATAATAACAAAAATGCCCCAAGCAGTGCTCACACCACGTACGGAGGGGAAAAAACACAGTCCGGTTTTAAAGTCTGGAAGTTCCCTGCCAGGCAAGCAGCCTGGGCATGGTTTTGGCTATTGGCTTCGCAGAGATCAAACGTACCAAAAAAACCCCATCCCTAGCGGCCGCGCTCCGCTGCGTTGCGGGTTAAATACCGGCACCTCTGCTGCTTCCCTCCTTTTTATACCTGTATTGCAAGCCACTTTGTAAGCGCACTGCGGCCGGCGCTTGCAGGGCTCCCCAGCGTCAGCCTCCGCCGGCCGGGCGCTGAGCCCCGCTCCCGCTTCTCCTGCGCGCAGCACCGCAAACCCCCGTGCCCATGAGAACTCCCCTGTGCGAAGCCCGGCGGTTACAGCCCTGCAGCCCGACCCGTGCGAAGCCCTGCGAAACCACCCGCACGAACGTACCTGTGCAACTCCCCCTGCGCAAACCGCTAGGAAGCCCGGCCATGCCAACCCACCCGTGCAAACGTCCCCATGCAGCGGCACCTATACAGTACTGCTGCTCCCCTTTCCACCTTCCCTCCCCCCAAAAAACCCAAACCCAAACCACTGCAAAATCCGCCCATGCCAAGGAATCCGTGCATACACTGAGGCAGCGCTGCCGCTCCCGCAAGCAGCCACCTCCTTTTCTCGGGACCCCCAACCCCATCGACTAGTATCGCCCCGTTCTCCGAGCGAGGAATCCGCCTCCCCGCGAGCAGAGCCCCTTTCACCTCCCCAGGAATGTTCCTAAACTGAGCCACATAAGCCCTAACCAGCCCACCGCCGGAGAGACCCCCTCCTCTGTGGGCTCTGTCCCGACGGTCCGGCCGCCCCGTCCCCGCTCACCCTCGCTGCCGGGGCTGGCCAGCAGACTCCGGAGCACGGCGCACAGCAGCAGCGGCAGGAGGCACGTCCAACCGGGAGCCGACACTCCGGCGGTGCCGGCCCAGCCGCCGGCTCCCCGCGGCCCCATCGCGCCTTCCCTCAGCACATGAGGCGGCGGCTCCCCCCCTCCCGGCGCTGCCCGCTCGGGTCGGCTCGCGACGGGGCGAGCTGACAGCACAGCTCCGCTACGCTACGCTCCCGTCCAGCGGCCGACAAGACTGGGGAGCCGGGGGGCGGGGATGCGGGAGGAGGCCACGCTCCGCCGCGGAGCCGCCCCCGACGGGGCGGACCCGAGGCCGCAGCCGTCGTCGTCGTCTTCTTCGCCACCCCCGCGCGGGGAACGGCGCTCGCCGCGTTTCAGGGAGCCCCGGAGCGCAGCGGGGACCACACCTGGAATGCGGCATTCGTCTGGGACAGCGGGCAATAGCGCTGTCCCTGCGTGGCGTCCCCCGGGCTCCAGGAAGCCCGCCGAAGGGAATCGGGGAGCCCCGATGCTCCTCGCAACTGCCACCGGTTACGGTACCAAAAACTTAGCCCCCATCCCCTGTCAGCCCACAGAGCCGGGGAAATCGCGATTTCACAGAGTGGGCAAGCCTGAGAGGAAGGCTCGTCTGCGGCCGGGAAAGGAAAAATGCCAGAAACTCCATAATGGAGCCAATAGAAGGATGATTTTCAGGTGTATTTTAACCTCAGGTCACCATCAGAGCACAGCTTTGAACCCAGCACAGACAATTAGTTTCATAAAAGTTTTCACTGAGGTTTTTCATCCCTTAGAGCCCTACTTGTCACTTACTTCATCTTCATTTAAAAACAAAAAGCCAACAACCCAAAACCACAAGGAATTAATTCCTGGAGGTTTATTCACCCACATCAGTTCCTCCCCTGAGAACGCTACTTCCAGGAAAGCCAATGAAGACAAAAATTCAGTTTTGCAGGTGCACAAGCAGCAAATCAAGGTTGACCGAAACCCTGCTCACCCGGTGCTGCCTCCTCCATTTCACCCCACTGCCAAGATTTTGGCCAGTTTATTTATAGCATAAAAGCAGTAACCAAAGGTTGAGCACCTACAAAAGCTCTCTTTCCAGGAGGCTGAGGACCAGAGCTCCAAAGAAGCTGAAATTAAAATTACAATACCCCCAAAGCCAGTTTGAAGAGGACAAATCTTCCAGGAACTGACGATAACACAGCTCTCTACACTGCCATAGCTCATTTTTTATTCATGAGTAGCTGGACAATGTGTTTCTCTGTGTCTTTGCCTCACATACAAACCTCAGCTGCTGCCAAAATGTTAACGTAGTCCTGAGCTGTACATCCATATTATTTTCAAAAGCGTTTACTCATTTTGCAAGAGAATTTTCTGCCTTAAGCTATTCAACATTTTTACTGCCACCAGGAGGACTAGGAAGGGGCTTTGCTTTACAACATGAGGTACATCAGTAATTACCAGCCAAATGAGAAGCATGGCAGGCATCTATTTACAGCAATGCATCAGACCTTCACTATTCGTATCTCTTACTGGTGTGTAGCTCAAAAGACACTAAGGTTTGCCATCAGACCACCCGTGCATAAAGCTGCATGGCCAGATCCTTAGGTGGGATAAATCACAACTGAGAAATGTGGTTTTTTTTGAGCTGACCCCACCAGCCCTGCGTCAGATTCAGGATGGGAGCAGCACCATGTGGTATACTCATTTCTAGGGATTTACCATCTGTAGGAGCAGTGCTAAGTTTTGCCACCCAGAAATCTGAGCAATGCAGGAAAACATCATCAGAAACAGTGCCTTGCTAGCACAGTAAAAAGGATCACATGGCAAAGAATAAGCAAAATGCCAAGCTGGACAAGCTTCTCCACTGGCCAAGGGGCAAGACTGCTGTAGCTAGACAAATCTCTTATCACAGTCCCATGTCAAACTGTTGTTTGCTCCTGATTTTCAGCTGGTATTTGACAGTCATTAACTGCTGTTTAGACTGCCAGGCTTATAATTCAGAGGCATTTCAGATAATATGTTAGTGACATTTTAATTTTCTAGGAAACACTGAGGTGATCTTCATATGGTTCGTAGCTATTTAAAAATAGCCACAATGCTCTAGGTTTCATCCTAGCTGCCTTTTTTTCCTTGCAAGAAACCAGCTCTTATTCCAGGATGTTTGATTTGCTCTCCATCCTGGCTGTGGCACAAGAAAAGTGTTCCTACTTCACCTCCCAGGACAATATTGAGTACTGATAAACTAAATACAACCTTATTTTTATAAGGGTTATTTGTGTTATCCCCAAATGCAGAGTATTGCAACTTCATGCACTGTCTACTGGATCCTACTTGGTGGGGGCTCAGTCTTCTACAGCTCTATTAATAAGAGCAAAACCAGGAGGAATCTGCAGCAAGCAATTTTCCCCTGCCTTTTGCCTTATCAGTGCACCCAGTGGGCTCTTAAAGAGAGGACAGAAATTTTAGTAAAGTACTGCAGCATTCCTGATAGCCTTGATGGGTAATCAGGGAGAAGCTGGATGATCTCTGATGGGATCTCTTCCTACCTCCCACCAAAGAGTACCTCTTTTATCACTTCGAGTAAATTCATTGTAAAAATCACAAGATGTGGGTCACAAACTATTCAGAAATCTAAACCATCTCTGGCTCATGCCATTTGTCCCTATATCCAGCCAATGTTTTGTGTTAGTTTCAGATTTTTCTTCCCGCATTCCATTAATATATTTCTGACCCTTACATTCATGCATTTTCACCTATGCAAACAGTATTACCTCTTAATCATGACTCAGATAAGGTCTGAATTTTGTTCTTTATATCTTTTTCTCATGAGTCATTCCTACAGAGCATTAGTAATATTGTTATTATCCAAACTCCCCCAGGTTTTCCCAACATCTTCCTCATAACAGTTTGCTCAGAAGTGTAATCATGCTAAAGCCATAATAAACAACTATCTCTAAAATGCTTTTGCATATAGTGTCTGAAGCTGAAATGACATCTGTGCCTAGTGCAACTTGCCACTTCATATCTAATTTGCTGTCAGCTATTCCACTAATTTTATATATATATTTTATTATTATTTTGGTTATTTATTAAACCAGACATCTTTTGAGTTAGTGCGATTCAGGTTCTTTCACTTAGATATGCAAAAGCTCATTTTTCCAAATTTATGTATTTTCTCTCCCATATATATAGTTTCTTCATCTAATTTCTGTGTTCTGACTGGCTTCTAATTCTGCATTGCCAATTCATTTTTGTTAGCATGTTGTTTATCCTATCATCAACAGGATACACTTGAACAATAAATGAGTCTATCCTTCAGATTATTTCAGGAATCCAAAACTGCCAACCAAATCCATTCCCTGTATCATTATCCTTTACTGAAGTGTAAGGGCATAATACTTACTGCATCTCTGTACTCAACAGGGCCACCATCTGAGAAAAGATTCAATTTCATACTTTAAATTTAAGGGCAAACAGTCCCACTAAAGCTATGTCTTCATTGCATTAATGGGATAGAAGCCCCACTGTAATACAGCAAACTGTTTAATTAGTTAGGCATATAAGCATTTCTATTCTCCTTTGAAAAGTCATTTCAAAAGAGGCAGAGAAGATGGCACCTTTAAAGAATACTCTCTTGAAACTTATTAATTTGTGGGCTTGTTGTTTTTTCCCACAAACACTTTGAAACTGAAGAGTTACCTCCTATTAAAAAACTAGTTGCATATTAAAAGCAGAAGCAACATGGGATGAGCTAAGCAGCTTTGCATAGTAGATATATTTGGATATGTACCATGAACGCAACTACAATTTTAACACAAAATGGCTGTGTTCAATAAACACTACAGCAGCCTATGTAGGACTGCAGAAAGCAATAATCAGAGCCCCGGAGGACAACATCAAAGCCTGTACCAAAAGCCGGTGGGGACAGGGAAGTTAAACAGTAAGTGCAGGTGGGCCACCCTTTGGCCAGACGAGGTATACCAGAGATTGTGCCCCTCGGTCAGTGCTGAAATCTTCATGCTTCAAAGTGGAGGAAGATGTTAACAAACAAACCAATATTTGCATGAATAAAACGAGCAAGTGATAAAAAAATCATTGCCTGTGCTAGTTCACAACACAGCCTCTTGTATGGTCTCAGCACTGATTTGTCTTTTGCCACCCCCACAAAACACAGGAGCTACTGGCAGCTGTGCATTTAGGAAAATCTGCTCACTTCATTTACAGCCTGAAATTAGATCCAAAGCCATAAAAATCCATGAGAAAAACACGTGAATATTTGTTTCAGTCAGAAAAGGCTTAGGGAAAGCGTGACATTTCAGCTTGGCATTTCATTTTGGAGCACTTCATCACCAGCCCTTGGCCCTGATAACAGTTCTTCCAAAGGCCCCTGACCTGGCAGCACACTCTCCCATTTGCAAATGCTGTGTCACTACTCCTCTCTTTCTCGCACTGCCCCGTAGTTATCCCATGGAGCCAGATCCCAGATGATAAAACCTCACTGTCCATCTGCAAGCAAAGGAATGGTGCCTGGCCCAGAAGCTCAATGTATATCTCTTCACGTGCCAATCTGGATTAGGCTGATCAGCAAAGGCATCCAGATCAGTCACAGTCAGTTTTGTGAGCACCAATAGGAGCAGCAGATACAACTGGCAGTACTTGCAGACCACCCACTACTTAGCAAACATTGAGGTGTTTCTTTGCACGACAGCAGAGGAGAGCAATAAATGGAACAAACAGAATGGCTTTGCAGAGATTTATGGATATTTACTAATGCAGAAAGCGGAGCATGGAAGAAAGTGCAAAGGCTAATTTGATTACGTTGTTAGTCTGTATAAATTTAATAATGGACTCACTTCAACGTTTCTCATCATAAGCTATTTACATGCATCCACTAACAGCAATAGCTCAGCACCTCAAGCTCTTGAATCAGTCTTCCCAGCCCACCCCTGTGAGGAAGAAGAGCATTACAACTCCTGCACCGATAGACACAAAGATGTTAAAGATCCAGATAAAAATTACCAAATTCATTATGGCTCCTCCAGATAAGGGGTAATGTTCTTAAAATACTAATAAAGTTATGTTATTCTTGTATCAGAAAAAGAATCAGCAGATGTTAAGAGAAACTGGTTTATTTGCTGAAGACATTCAGTCATGAGCTTTACCTGCATAAGCTTGGGCAAGTGACTTAGGTACATTTGCGAGTACTACTAGAATGCTTATAGAAACCTAGTCCTTGAGTAACTTGCTTGAGGTTACACAGAAGGTGTGTGGCAGATGTGAATCAAGCTCAAAAGCTATTAGTGCATCCATTTACTTTTTTTCCTCCCTTTTCCTTTTCCAGTATGTGATTTCGGATCAGGGTCTACGCTAGCAAATTGTTGACATCACTGTAGTTCAAGGGTTCATATTCAGCACTACACTCCTAAAATGCACATTATAACAAGGTACAAACACAGTGTATATAATGATGAAAATCACTATATTACTGCATCATTTAATAATGAAGTACAATTTTCTCCTGTATACAGTACTGTCCAGAACTCAGTTCCTTTCTGAACTATGTTTCATAGATCAATACCACCTTCTTTAATTCCTAAGGGCAGTCTGGATGGCTACCCTGAATTTCTTTGATCATAGGCAGACTTGTTTCATTAACTCAAGCTACTGTCCTGTATTCCACACTGGAATAGTGGAATACAGTAACTGTATGTCTATTCATATTAATTTGGTTGATCCTGACTTCTCTATTTTAACCTACTCCTAATGATAATAATTTATTCCTAAATAAATCACATCATTGTCAGTCACTTCATATCTCAAATACTTGCAAATGCTTAGCAATTTCAGCTGCCAACACATTCATTTATGTTCTTGTGAGATGGCATCTGGATCACAGCTATAACGTTTGAGTTCTTTCCATCAGCTAATTGCAGCTGGTTTTGAAATGCAGAAGCTTATTTATTTGTTTCTTTCCTTTGCAGTGTTCAAGTTCTGGCTTTAGGTAGGCTTTGAGTTTCAAACTCAGAAATACTTAGCTTGCGCAACTCCAGTATCTACCTACAGAAGTGCTTCAGAAAGTTTAAGGAGATTTTTTTGGCATGTGCTTTGTTAAGTAATTTTTAAACAACAGAGTGACAAGGTAGGATCAAGGCCAGCTTTCTGGGGCAGACTGCCTCATGTGACAAATTCTGACACAAATATTGCTCAGTGACATACAATCCATGTGTTTCCCACCATCACTCTTAGCTTTCAATGCGTCTTCCCCTATCCCATCCTAGAGTTACAAACCAAATACTACTCAAAAGAGCTTAACTGTGCTAGATTTTGAAATATGAAAGAAAAAGGCAAAAAGTCCAGCAGCTACGCTTTATGCAGAAACTTCCCAAATTGAGGGTCTTGCTAGCATAAGATGGCAAGTCTTCCAGGAAGACTTCTGCTCATTGTTCAGAAAACCTGTTCCTTTCATATGAGAATTGCTGGAGCAATTCAGTGATATTGCAATCAAGCTACAAGTCTCAGATGCATTGATTTAAGTTCTGCTTCTGACACAGATACCCTGAGTAATCCTAGGGAAGCTATTTCTCAGTTGAGAACATCCCTTTACTCAATGCTCAATGACAGGGTCCCCGATGAGGTGCAAGTAAAATCCTGTTAAGGAAGACATATCCTTTAAAGTGTCAGCATTACACATGAGGTGAGGGGATCACCATCCAGCCTGGCTCTTGCACCATGACTATCACAGTAGCATTTTTGCATTGCTGTTCATTTGCAGTGTGGTTTAATCCAACCCTAACTATTCTATGATTCCATGATTCTATGATTCTGGAACCAGACAAGCCAAATCCAATGACTGCAAACACTGATGTGCCTTACTTCACCTCCCTGCTCTTCCAAGTCCAACCCCTTTCCTTGCCAAACACCCTTTGCTTTTTCTTTCTAGCAGGATTGCTTTTTAACATAGCCATTGGCCATGCCTACTTGTCACCCATTTCCCCACAGATGCCTTTCTCATTACTTTTGACATCCCTTGCGAGATCCAGTTTTAGATGGACATTTTCTGATATCATCTTTGCATGCTTAGACAGTGTGTTTGTATTCCTCACAGATTTCATTTAAGTGTTACCAGTGTACTGGACAGTACTGCGATATAAACACACTATGCATCATGGCATGGCTTTAAATGAGAGCTGACAGCTCGTTATCCATTATTTCTCCTTTTTATAGCTTCTCCTCTTTGCTTTCTAAACTTCATTCCCCTTTCTGTCTCTTGTAAGATCTTCTGGGCTGTGGCACCTTTGCTTAATCTCTACTCAAGTCACCCTCTGATAGGCTCTGCCTTCCCGTGTGTGCACTCCCAGGCACTTCTGGCTGCTTCTGTTTTCTGCTTTTAATTCTGCCCCCAGCTAAACAGAAAAGTAGGTGATTACAATTTCATTCAATCAGGAGGTGAAGGAGATGGGGGCATATGCACAGCAAGTTGAGAGAGGAGTGGCAATCAGATTACAGCTATAGCCTAGAGCAGAATATTTCCTAATGTGAATTTATAATGGTCCTCTGGTCTAGGGCACATAATAAACATTTTACCCAGAGTGCAATGGTCACCCAAAGACATTTACTTCAGGAAATACTGAGCCTGGTATAAACATTTAAACTTTAATAAAACCATTACAGATGCACTGATTGCATAGCTCCTGTAGACAGTGAAGCTACATAGGGAAATGAATAATAAAAATAAGCAAGGTGAGCAGAAGTCATTACCAGGACATTTACATAAAGATTTACTGAAAACTCACCCTTAGCATGGCTTTTGGTGGATGCATTATTGATGTCCAAGAACTAGCCACCAAACAATGACCATCTCAAAACATATTCCGTCTTAGACACAGATTGTGCTCTGCAGATCAATGTATTTAAAGAATTTATATCAAAAATTAATATTTTCACTCTAATTTCGTATTCACAATGCCCAGACCCCTTATAAGCTCAACAGAACAGAACAGTAGAGCATAAACATCATATTTTTGTGGGACCACATATTGTTCCTGCACATGCTCAGAATGACTTCAACACTAACAAGAAAATTGTGTTTAACTTGTCATATTTCAAATAACAAACATAACTCTGCCACAAAATAAAAAATGCTGAAAAAGTATTTACAGGGAAGAGAAGAGTCCTGCCAGGAGACAGTGCAAATCTCCGTCTCTGTCTTGTTAACCTAACTAGATAATGAGTCATCTTTCTGGACCACCTCAGAATTATTCCAAACAAACATTTCAACACTAAATAAGCTTTCTCTGTATTTTGAGGAAAGTATCAAATCCACAATACCACCTTTCTGGACAAGTCCCATAACCAAAAGGCAATTCTACAGAAAATATGAGTACCTCAGAGCTACAGGTAAGTATCCAGGAGAGAGACAGGGATTTGCCAAGCATTATCCACTGGTCAGCATAACCCTCTATGCCAAGGATGAGTATTTACCAAAATGCTGCACAAAGGGGCTGATTATTGCACAGGATAGCAGTTGACACTTCTGTTCTCTGCTGTTTTGTTGCTGGTGGTGTTGTGAATTCCTTTCCTCCACACCAAGCTCTCTCCATTTTGTTTGTAGCAAACTCTGTCCCATTAATTCTCTTCATAAACACAACCTCAGGTACTGGACACCTACATATTAGGTATCTTGTTTTGGGCCTGAGTTAACCCATAATCTGGAAGGTGCGAACACATTCACATCATGTCTGCATCCATGGAAAAGGGGCTGTTGCAGGTATGCACACACCATCAGGAGAACAGAGCAGACTGAGATTATTTTCAGTTTAATAGCTACTCGCTCAGTATTTGAATGTCATTCCCCTCACAAACATTGGAGGCAGAAAAACATACCGAGTAGAAAGAATTGACAGGAGAACTATACCAGCCATCAGATCTCACTTGGGCAGTGTTGAACATGGCAGAAAAGGCCCCTACTTCCTA
>JBCJKH010030426.1:41611-71160 GCA_039877255.1 Loriculus beryllinus | reverse complement strand
CATTTTTTCTATTGCACCCAGAATGCACAATATACACAGGAGAGGAGATGTACCCCTGTGAAATGTGCTCTGACTTATGGAGTCTTGCAGTTACCTTTTATATCTTCTTAAATAAGTTACTTCCATGAGTTTTTTAGTTAGTAGTTATTAGCTACACCACTCAGAAATGCCTAAATATAAATATGAGAAGCATTAGTACTCTAAGATTTATATACTTTAAATATAAATTTTAATTTTGAACTTAATTGCATGTTCATCTTTCATGTCTTACAAATACAAACAAGTATATCAATGAAAAACTTACATTTGCCTGTGAAGATTTTTATTGCCTCTGGTGATAAGTAATGAAGAAGCAAAGTTTATTGCAAAACAAGGACATTAGCATAGCCTGTCTATCATAGAAGCTGTAAAGAAGAAACTTCTTACCTCATCTGAATAGAGACAATTTAGTTAAAAGCCTTTGATATGTATAGAGAAGCAGCAACATTTTATACATTTAGAATAAGTGCACAAAAGTCAGTTGAAGAAATTTCTCTTATTTAAGTGGGCTTTGAAACAGGTCCATTGATATGTTCATTATTAATGGCATTAGGTGGTAAAAATTGGCAGCTACAGGCTTGCGAATCTGAGTATTATTTTAAATTTCTTTCACAATTAAGCAGTCATAAATTGAAAGCACTACTTATCTGTACACACAACCTAGTAATCTGTAAAAACCAATTCAGTAGATCATATTAGTGCTGCAAATATGAATTATCATATGTCTTGAAATAAACACAACCTCCCTGTATGTGTATGAGAAACAAAAACCAAACAAATAAACTGTGCTTGCTGTTCCCTCAAGGATCATTTTATAATTAATTAAAATAAAAAAAAAAAAAAAAATTCCAGAACGAATGGGAATTCTATTACGGCCTTGTTGTGCTTCTATTAAATACACTACAAAATTATTAGTCAAGTTCTGTAACTTGAAAACCCTCCTAAATCACATTAACCAGAGCACAAAGCAGGTAGCCTATATTTGTAGACTGAAGCTCCACACATTCTAAGAGTGTTCTGGTATAATTATACTGTAACCACAAGCACGAGCATGTTTAGCCAGATGTTTCTTACCAGTGACTAAAAGTACAGTTGTAAATTTTCCTAATTCAATTTATTTGCATACCTAGTTGATCACAAACCAAAACATTCAACACAGCCCTTTCCTACAGAATCTTTGGTAATGAAATTTCTCACAGTCCCAAACAAGAGAGTGATATCATGTTATTTTATTGTGCTTATATAGGTACTCTATGACTCAAACAGGATCACTCAGAATGAAAACATAAACACTACCTATTCAAAAGACTAAATGTAATTTAATATTCAAAAGCACAACTTTGAGCATAGAGTTTAAAGATGATTCAGAAATAATCTTGAAGCACTGGGAGCATGTAGGAAACATACCAAGAGGTTTTGTATTCTGCAATAGCAGCATTCTAATTCAATATATTATAAATATACCTGGGATATATTTAGAAAATCAGGATTCTCTAACTGTTCCTCTCTCCTTAAGACAATAAAACACTATCCAGGTTGCATTTTCATTACTTTATTTCTACAGCAACCACAACTTCATCATATTTTTCCCTCATAACAGGACACTAAAAATGAAAACACAAGAAGAAACAGGAGCAGGGAAAACAGATTTCTACTGAGACTTCTTTCAATTGGATTTGAAAGTTAATCATCCTCCTTTTAAGTGTCCTATTAAAAAAAAAAATAGTTATGTCTGGAGCAACATACCTATTGCAATGATTCTGACATGTTTCTCAGAAGTTACATCAGTGTAACTGTGATGCTTTGACACTGTCAAAATAAAGGCTAATTGAGAACGCAAAAAAATTTTGCACAGAAACAATGTATTTGATGGTTTTTTCCCTTCTATAATTTAAATATACATAAAAATTTCAACCTGCCTGCATCTGTAAATGTCTCAGGCATTTTTCTAAGGGATTTGTTAGATTTAGGTGTCTCTGAGTCAGATTTTTTTTAAGGGTTTTAGGATTCACTACTGCAAGTAGATTGTGATGATAGTTTAAAATATACATTAAGCATTTAACACCCATATATCTGCTGCCCAGGGGAAAAGGATCTGGCATTGCTGACTGCTGAATAGCAGCCAGTGGTGCGCCCAGGCAGCTAAGAAGGCCAACAGCATCCTGGTTTGTATCAGAAATAGTGTGGCCAGGAGGGCCAGGACAGTGACCCCATGCCCGGCACTGGTGGGGCTGTACTTTAGATATTGTGTTCAGTTTTCATCCCTTCACTACAAGAAAGACATTAAGCTGCTGCAGCATGTCCAAACAAGCTGGTGAAGGTTCTGGAGAACAAGTATTATGAGGAAAGGCTGAAGTAACTGGGGATGTTTAGTATAGAGAAGAGAAGAGAAGTCTCAGGAGCGACCTTACCACTCTCTACAATTAACTGAAAGGAGGTGGCTGGTCTCTTCTCCCAAGAAACAAGTGACAGAACTAAAGGTATCATCCTCAAGTTGTGCCAGGCAAGGTTTAGATTAGATATTAGGAGAAATTTCTTCACTAAAAAGGTGGTCAGGCATTGGAACAGGCTGCCCAGGGAAATGCTGGAATCACTGCCCCTGGAAGTGTTCAAAAAACACGTAGATGAAGGCCTTAGCGATATGTGATTTCCTGGGGTAAAGGTGATTTGTGATTCCCAGGATATGTGATTTCCTGGGGTAAAGGTTGGACTTGATGATCCTGACGGTACAATCTAGTTGATTTTATTATTCTATATTATCTGAGAGCATGCAGAGAGGGCCAAATTGTCCTTGTCAATCACTGTTACCTTGAAAAGCAGCAGACCATAGAGAAAGAGAAATACTTATATTTCAGAAGAAGTGGGCACCCTATCTCTGGCTGAACTCTGAGACCCAGAACTATATTACAGAACCTTTGGGAGGAGAGGAAAACATCTATAAAATAGAGAAAAGGGTTAATTAATTTATTAATATATCCTGAAGTAGGAACTATCTGCATCACCTAAAAGAAAACCTACAGTCATCCTGTGACTGTTGCAGAATCTCAGCAATATTTAGGCAAATGCATCCTGGCACTGGTGTAAAGCAGCAAGGGTAAAAAGTTATTTTAGTTACAAGGAACCGTATGATCCTTTATGAATCTAAAAAAAAGGAGCCCAAACCACAGAACAGTTATGCCAATTTCATTTTCTTTATCTTCCTTCATAAACCTTTGTATTCCTTTGATATCACACATAAAAATTTGAAGTCTCTGTAAGTTTTCCCATGTCCAAAAAAACTTGAGTTACACAAACCTACATAAAATGTCTGTATACACCATACAGACTTTTGAAATCCTGCAACTTGGGCACATTACCTGCATTTTAACAGTAGATTTTTAGTATGTGTAATACAACTATATCCCAGCTTCTAGAGAACTACTAGTAAACAGTTACATCAATGATCAAATCCTATAACTAAATTTTAAAGTATAATGAACCTTGTCTATAAACAATTTTCTGATCTGCAGATTTAGAACTATGATCTTATTTCAACAAAGCACACTAGGGGCCTGTATCAATCTACAGTATTTCCAAGTCAAAACAAATGCAAAAGATGTATCTTCACATACATAGTAGTATGTTTAAAAATGTCGGAAATGTCAACCACTTACATACTTTCATATTATCCCTAATTAATATAAATTGCATTTAATTTCACATTTAGTAAAACATATTGCTGCCCAAAATAAGGACTATAATTTTTATCAGCAATTATTATTACTGATGTATCAACACAATTATTTAAATTCAATGTATATAGAGACAGAATCCATGCAAGCATTTACAGTTTTTGTTCCCTCTGTGCTTCTTCCCTAATTTTTGTGGCTTGGAGCTCCTCCAGATGCTGTCTCTGACTTTGTGGTTTTGTCTTTGAGATCCCATCTCCTGATTCATAGCATTCCTTGATTGACAAACAGATTCAGATATGAAAACAAACAGTTACCTGTATCTAATCTGCATCTGACAGCTGTACTGCTAAGTTTTCCGTTCATGGTGAACCTACTGTTTTAGATTTTACCCATTTCTTGGGTCTCTGGGTTACTATGTTTACTGAGCTATTCTATAACTGAGGACATATGTGATCTCCACACTGCATGCTGAACATCAGATTCAGAGGGTATTTCTTTTTTTCCCTCCCCCTTCATAAACTGAATTATTTAAAAAACAACACAGGATTTGTATTTCTAAACTGATGTGCCTCCTAATTGAATGCAGAACACTTTCAAACTATTTTCCATTAGAGGCCCACTTTTTTCTGATTTTAATGCACAGTATAATACCTTCATTGGTAGATTAAAATTGTTTGACTAGAAGTAAAACCTATTATTATATGCTTTTTAAGCGGTTTTGTCTTGTATAATGTAGGATGAATTATGTAAAACATACCAAACAGGATACTCTACAAGCTGCTACTTGCATGCTGCAAACAATCACAGTTTCACTGATAGACTGGGACTTAGCATCTTAAAATTCCTGTGGAAATCAAGTGCATTTTAAGTATTGGGTTTGATTATTTAATCAGACAACTTGCATTTTGCCCTGACTAATTTGGAAGGCTGATAATATTTTACTCATAAAATAATTGTGCACCTGTTGTGATGGAAACCTATTCAAACAAATCTTAATAGACATGAGGATTTATTCCCAAGTGTGTTAGCCTCTCATTACCCCTATCTATGGGCAATAAATTTTAAACAGCTATTGAGCAGGTCTCAGCTTAATCTTATATAATTCTTGAAGAACTTTTATGAGCACATGACTAACATTAAACTTGGTTAATTCATATCAATAGAGACCAAGGTAAATATTAAGATATGTGGGTCAAACTAACAGCAATTTAAAGAAATAAAGGTAAGAAAAAAAATACACAACAACAACGTTTCATTGTGACACCTAATGACAAACAAAAAATGGGGGGAGTGGAAAAGAGAAATTATTTACTTTAATCCAAAATAGATATTTGTGTGAGAGTCAGAAGGGAGATAGTGACTTGAGACCAAGCCACTAACCAGGTAAGGAGGCAGTATCATGAATGACCTGACTAGAGCAAAGAAATCCTGATTAGTCTGAAATCACTTCAGCGTTTGCAGGAGACAAAATAAGACTTCTTTGGCTGGGTCTGCCCTTTGGCAGAAAAATGTCAGATGTCATTGGTCAGATCTGAAGTGAGGTGACATAGACAAATCAAGCCCTCTTGAAAAAAATACTGATAGTTAACCTTTTCCAAAGGGTCAAGTTGTTTAGAGAAGACAAGGACAAGCCTTTTATTTCTTCTATTTGCCACTGAGCTTAGGCTTCTGAGGCAGTGGCTGTGTCATGTTGCACATTAGTTTCTTGCTATTCTCAGTTGCGTGTGAGCTTCCCAAATGTGCTCTTCATTTTTTCTAACTATTAATGCTCTCTTTCCTCCCCACACACCCCCCACCCACCCACCCACCCACACCCACACACAGACAAAGTGGTTTTATAAGTTTTACAGATGACGTTTCTGAACCACCGTGGGTCCCCAGTTTGTAAAGTTCCCAGTGAGGTATTTTTACATATGTTTTAAGAAAAAAAACCAAAACCCTGATATCTGATGTCATCAGGATGATAGCATCACCATGCAACATCCACACATCAAAACAGCACTTCAAGACAGACTCCCTGTTCAGAAAGGGAGTTTAAAACCAACTGAGGTGAAAAGGGTTGCCACAGTTTGTCATTAGTCAGTGTCAAAGTTTGAAGTTCCTCAGAACAGAGATATTTTGCACAAAAGATTTCTTTCCAAACTGCCTGCAGATAGGGGTGATGAGGATGACCAAAGTGCAGAACAGCTTTCATAGCAGGAATAAACAAATACATATTTACTTTTCAACCTGCAAAACAGACAACTGAAGGTAGTGTAAAGAGAACAACCATTCCTTGTCCATTATAATACAAAATCTAGGGGACACCTATAAAGTACTAGGTTCAAATATACAGCATATTGTTAACTGCTGAGCTTATCCCAACAGACATTCCAGCTGTCTATTAAAGGGTTCCAAAGCAATTGGATATGTTCATAGATGATAATTCTATCAAGGGCCATTAAACCTGAATGTATAACTTCTGAATCAAGAAGCCTATTAATCATATTTTGTGGGATAATGGAAGAGGATATGGAGGAAATATTACTGTATGTTTGCCCTTTCCTTATACCCTTCTCCAGGTGGTTCAGTCGCCATAGAGACTGAACACTGCAGGATAGTATGTTCTTTATATGTGACACTTAAATCAAAGATTTCCTTAATGTGAAATTCCTTGAACAGAAGACTGACGAAGTACATCTACAGGTTTCCACAGAATCCAAACAGATCAGAAAACTTCAGTGCTTTCAATACTGTACCTATATGCATCTTTCTACACAAATGCTTACAGTCATTAGTTTGTTAGAATTTCACTTTAGATGTCTAGGGCAACAAAAAGGCAAGAGCTTGTTTCACCTGGTGAAACACAAGAAATGGAGCTTCCACTCTTGTTTTAGCAGTGCAAGCTCCTACACAGGAACTTGCTTTTTTTATACAAAGTTGTATTTCTTCTTCAGTAGGAGTTTTATTTTGCTAAAGGTTGGCAACTTCGTAGGCAACTAAGCTGCGACATGTGTCAAAAGGAAATTTGCCACTGACATCCAGGGTCAGAAGAGAAGGCCTTAAGTTCCAAGTAGTGATAAGCTCCTTCAACCTACAAGCTGCCTTTCAGCTTTTGTTAAACACTCTGCATATTTTAAATAAAACAATTACTGCTATAATGAAAATTAAAAATATATATAATACAAAACAACCTCCCTACAGAAGAAAATGGCAAATTTTTGAAGATAAAGTGAAGAAAGTCTACTTGTAATTTTCAGTTTATATTCAACCCTTTTTCTGCTAACAAATTAAATGGCATTTGAAAATAAACACATTTTAATACCACACATTTTTCTTGTCACTATTTCTATAAATGAAGAATGGATCAAATTCCAGAAAGCAATCATTTCTAATGTGCCAAAAAAATGTACTTCTGTTTTAAGTTCCTTGTTATTAGCATTGTTATCCCTCTTCTTTTTCTCATAAACAGTTGATACTGTTTCTCAGTACACTATCTGGGACACAGTTCCACAGAACACAGCATGTAAGTGAGCTGTCCAATTGATTTTAGTGTAGTACAGCATTCATATATTTAGTTCTTAATTGTTAAGCTTAGAAATGTACACTGGTGAAGTAAAAAATAAAGAGGTATATGTGATTGCAGTAAGTAACAAACTCATTTTGTGCCAGAAAATATACTGCATGCATCCTAGTTGATATTATTTATAAAATGTATTCAACAACATGGAGAACTTGATTTATGTGATAAGTTGATTACAATGTAATTTATAGTTGTGGAGTTTTAAGATCTAGAAATGGTAATAGTCATTAACTTTCAACATTAGAAGCAGGCATGATTGTGACAAGTGTAACTGAAATATGACCCTCTGAGCAAAAGACCAGAGCAATGAAAATATTTACTACTTCTTCTTATTTTTTTCAAGAAGTGCAGCTTCTACCCTGTCACGATATACATGTACATAACTTAAATAATAGCACTATGCACAGTGAGCAGGCCCACAGAACTAGCCTCTGTCTGTACTGAGTATGTCTAGTAAAATCCAGAATCTGGATAAAAGCATGTCATATAAAGAAAAAATCAAGATGACATAAGACCGTATAGTTTAATCTAGTTAACAGTACCGATTAGTCTAACTAATTATATCGATACCTTAATCGTAAGAAATTGATATAAGGGTGTGCGGTAAGTTTAACAAAAATATTTTTATTTTGGTATTCATTATGTTCTTCAAGCAAATCAGACTAAAGAGTATGCAAACATTAACTGTTGAAAGTACTTATGAAATATTCAGTCACTCAAAAAGGTACCAATTAATTTAGAAGGTCAGGTTAGACCTGGAATTGTAGCTTTTGTAACACATTACACAAAATGCTAATGACTTGAGAAATGGCAAAACAAAAACATCTCTCTGATTTTGAGAATTACAGTATAAAGCTAAACACATCACTCCATTGGATCATGATAATAAATACATTATGAGAACCCTTTATAGCCTGTGGTATATTTCTAATCAGGACCACTTTCAAAAGGATTTGGGTGTAGGGGTTCTGGGTTGCATTGTTTTTTTATGTTTTCTTGGATGCTTTCATTGGTTTCACTAATTGGAACCAGTTGATCCTTTTTCCTGTGTATTGATTTTTTAAATCCTAGCAGTTAACAATGATTCTAATATATCATAACACTTTAGACCTTAATCATATAGTGGGGCGTTTGCTTGTAGCTTTTGTTTGAGTTTTAATTAAGAAGACCTTGTGTCTCAAAGCCTGAGCTGGGTTTTTAATTGCTAGTATGTATATCACACAGACTTCAAAAGAAATAAAATATGTTTATAACAGAGAGCACAAAGGAGAGCTTTGAAATGTCTATAGCCATACAAAGTGACATAATTAAAAACCTCTGAGTGCCTCTGTGATATAAGACTTATATATATTTATTTATACATATTTATAAGGCAGACTATTATATACCCTTAGACTTCATGAAAAAGAAATTTCAGCAATTATAATGAGAAATAATTACTGCAAATCCAGACTACAGTGTTGGTCAGGGCTACAGGAAAATATCAGATTTATTTTCTTCAAAATGGCCTTCACGTTTGATATAGTGCACCAAGAAACACCCAAAAGCTTATCTGTGAAGACAAATTTTATAAAATGGAAGCAAAAATAGCATTTTGAAATGTTTTGTAAATCATGCATATTTTAAGAAAAAAATTAATTCACTGTAAAAACAGAGAAACCATAACTTTCTCGAGTACTCATTCATGCAGAGCTCTCTCCAAGACTATTACAGAAATGGATAGTGTTAAATTACTAGATTAAAATAGTTGTGCTTCACTGTTCTCTTCTGATCATTAATGCACATACACACAAAAAAAAATAATGCTCCAAGAAAACACCTCTTTTAATCTCTCCTGGGCTCTAGTATCAGGGACAAATATATTTTTTCATTATTTTTATAGTGTATCTGGCAAGGAGACTATCAAGTGAGTAAGTTTCTTCATTTTACTAAATTCAACATTTCCTAGGGAACAGGAATGCTACTTACCTATCCAAATATTTTGAGGCCATTAAATGTGTACATATCACATGAAATAGTGTTTCAGACTCTTTTTAATAGAGTAGCAAATATAGAAGGGCAAGGAATAAGCATGGGAAACACAATGCAAATAGCCTTCTGTATTGGATAAAACCATGGATATCAATTGCTATGTTTCCCAAAACAGAGTATACTGTACAAAGACAGCATAAGACATTCAAGTCACAATTCCTATAAATATAGATAGCTCCAGTTGTAAACACTACCAATAGAAGCCAGAGAATTAACCTGCAACACAGTAGCCAGTGACCCAGGAGTCACTCTTCTGTAAGACTGCTAGAACAGTTCTGACCCTTTCACGATAATATCATTGCTTAAGTTACTTAAAGACTGACCTTTCTTATTTGATCTTCAAAGACCCTGCACGCTGAGAAAGACCATTGTGGTTTATTTCAGTAGGACAACTGCCTGATACATGCAAGACTATGCTATTCCAGAGATTTATATTTGGAACAGAAACAGAAAACTTAAAACAGACTCTGTATAGTGATAAATGATGCTACTCTGCCTAGCTGTGGCTGCTGAAGAAAAACTAGATAACTAAGGAACAGAAATACATGCAGCAAGGGAAGGTGAGGACAGAACTCTGTACCCAAATATCTGGAAATTTAGAAGAGAGTCCTCTGTCACTTTGTTTATTCAAAGACATGTTAACAAACACCAGAATGAAAAGTATTTCCTGATCCTAACTTTTATAAAAAAGACAACACTGCAAAAGCCAGACATAAGCCTAACAAATTGCTTGTATACCTTAAATAAATGTATTTGCATGCATAAACTGGCAAACATGATACAATCAAATGATTTGCATAGGCAGCTGTGGGGTTTTTTCCAGGTGAGCAAGTCATTTAACTCAGCTTGACTGCTCCATAGACCTTTGAAAATTTGACCTGTGTGTTTCATTTATAAACATATTAAATGAACAAGCAGACTTATTTAACCACTGGAATTTGGCTACAAAGCATTCTGCCAAATTCTCCTCTGAGTTTCATGCAGCCTCCCTTAAGTCAATGGCTTGCTTGGCTGGAATTCAAGGAAGAATCTGGATCATTATCAATAACTGAAATCCTAATAAAGAAACTCAGAAAAAGCAGTTTTACAAATGAAGCACACTATGCAAGAGTAATTGTGAACAGGAACAATCCCACTTAGAGAAAAAAATAAATTATTCACTGTTTGTTACTTTTGTATTGGCTTCTATTGTTTAAATTAATAGATATTGTTTATAGTTATATCTTGATTAACACTATTGTGTTCTAAATATAGAAGGTAAAGCTAGAAAATACCATTTTTATTTGTTTCTCTCAGCCAATTATCTTTTCTTTTCTACTATGTGCTTCCCAAACATGCATAGAATCAATTTGTGTCAATGGCACGTTTTTGTTTTTTGTTTTGGGTTTTTTTTTCTGCTTTCATCCTTTTTTTCTGGCCCTGATTCTTAGTGTACTGCCTTCCCACAACCAACATGCCAGTCTTTCGCTGACGAGGGGAGAGCTGTAGTTGTGCAGAGAGAAAGAAAGAATATGTGGTCAGGTTATCCTTAGTAAGAACGCCTTCTCTCTAAAATAAACAACTCCCAGTAACAGTCAGTGCAAAGATCAGTTCCTCACAGGACCACACCTCACTGTCTTATAATCAAGATTTTTCTCCCCCTAATGACCTCATTTATTTATTTTTACTGCATCACTTCACATCTTTAAGTTAGGCTCTCAGTAATATGAGCAGAAAGTCTGCACAAAAGGCAAAAGTATCAGCCAGATAAACAAACTGATTTAGAATCTAATGGAAATAAAGGAAAAACATATTTGACCTCCAAAAGACAACACATTTTAAAGAATAATTCCTTCAGAGACCTCTGCATGCCCTGCCAGTTACCTGACTGGAAATTCATTCAACCCTATGAAAATGAACTTCATGATTTGGAAATCTACCACCCTGAATGTTAAAAAGATTTTTTTTTTTTTTTTTTTTTTTGTAAGTATGCTTCCTTGACAGATAAAAAATTCTCTCTAGTTTCCCTACTTTGCTTTATTTCCTTCTTGTAATCGAGTTTTCGTGCTGCCAGGGGCTACAGTGTTGGATTTTTTTCTTTTTCTTTGAGATCGTTTAAGGCACATAAATGCTAATATGAGTTAATACCAGGTTATTAGGTTGATAGTGATTTTGTCAGCTAGGAGATAACCAGCTGGAGACTGTGGCTTGGCCACTGGCTTGGGAGACCAAAGGAAAGGAGTGCTACTTCAGACCTGCCACTACTTCTGCTATGGAAAGCCTATGCAAAGCACAAGAGAACAGCAACTATCATAATTTTTGTGTTTGCCTTTTTATATTTTTGCCTGTTCATGGTAAATATTAAATGCAGCTGCAATAACAAAGATTCAGTATTGCATTTTGCTGGAAGTCAACTAGTAGCAGAGTGGAATACTGCAGACCTAAGACCCCTTAAGGACAGGTTTCTAGGGATGAGGAAGTAAGTTGTGGAAACAAAATGATCTCCAATACATAAATCTGGGAGCCTGACCAGACAATCCTTGTGACACAGCTAACAAGTATAAAACAGGTTGCAAGCTCCTCCAAATTTGAGAATAATTTGCAACTGATGAGAAAGAGTTAGGAGATGGATTTCTACCCATTAACTCGTCAGTGAATATATATACTAGAAAAATAGAAGGAACAACATAAGTCTAGAAAAACAAACTCTTGGTTTTATTTGTTTTTTGGTTGCTTTGTTATTGTTGTTGTTTTTTAGGTTTTTTAATAAATGAAAGCTTTTTGTGCCATATGAAAGAATAAAGAACACCATTCTCCATTGTTAGAGATTCCTACCTCTTAATTTTGATTCACTAATATAGTATTCAAATAATTTCTATTTAAAGACTAAGTAGCTATATTGTGCAATTAATGGACAAACTAGCATTCAATGATTTCCACACTATTAGGAGACAATACGGCTTTAAACAGAATGTGATTTGTAGAAATGATTTTGTTGGATTTTATGTTCCTGTAAAACTGCAGACTGTATTTCTACCACTGACCTTACTACAGGATCTCTTACTCGGCAAATATACACTTCTCATAATTCTACCCAAAAAAAAACTAAACAGAGAATACAATATATTTTGGCCCTGAATTATCTGACAGAACCAATTATAACTTATTAAAAAGAGCCAATTTTCGTCTGTTTGCATAATAGCAAAATTTAGCTATCTTAAGTGTCCTTCATGGACATATAAAACCCTAAGCTTCAATTTTCATCAAATAGTATATACATTTTTCTTTAACTAGTAAATATTTATTAATATGATGCATGTGATTCTTTGTTTACATAAATTTTTAGTTGCAACTTAATAAAATTACGCCTTATGATCCCTTCTCACAGCATAAAATACCACATTTTTAATTTGTTCCTTAATTAATATCTCTAAACTTCTTCTCAATAAAAAAATCCATGAAAGAAATGATTGGTGGGGAAAAACAATTCAAATTTTCTACATAGTATTTAACTGTCAAGAGAATTCCACTTTCATTAGATCACTGGTTTAACAAATCCTGGAGATGCTGGAAAGTACTGCCTATATATACAATAAAACGTTCACTGATTTCTGTAGGAGCCAAATTTCATCCAGAGCTGCACTTTCTCTACAGGAATTGCACAAAGATAGAAATATATTCCCTTTTTTTTGGTCTGTTTCTCCCCCCCCCCAAATTTTGAATCAAAGATTTAGAACAGTAATCACACAGTTACCCCTTCTATAATCTGAAAGCAGTTTCTAGATAAAATTTATGCAACCAGGAAGAAACAGCACCAAGTACGAGTAACTCCATGCTTTCAAGATGTTTCTTCTGGTCACAGAGATATAGCTAATGTCAATGAACGAATATAACTAACCTGGTGTTTCTGCTAACATCCTTGATACTGCCCATAACTCACTGTGACATACTGTCTTTATTTTGCAGTCACATCAATCATCTCAAAGGCAAACATTAAAAAACAGGGCGAGCTGACAGAAAGGAGGAACACACCTCTAGTTATGATTGTTATTTTTACTATTTATTCTGAACTAACTTTAAAGAATCCTCAATTCCTTATTTAAAATATATGCAAACATTTAAAATTTGATCTAGCGAGGTACCTTTAATTTCACCAAGGAGATCGCTTGTGTTTAATTTTTCCATCTTCTCCTTCCAGTCTTTAGAGAGTAGCTTTTCCATGCAGGATGAATCTATTAACAAAAAATAATAAAGAAAAAGAAAAATTATCAAATTATCAAATATATTCTCACACATCAGAAAAACAGGTGCTACCTTCATTTTAAAACTGTTCTCCCTGTTATAGTTGGACCATGTTTTCAGAGGGAAATGAACTTGTAGCCAAACAGACTTCTTATTTAACTGGATTTTAAATCCAAAGTAATTCCACTGAGGTTAATGGAGTTACTATGGATTTAACAAGAGTCTAATTGAAAGAAAAACTTCATTTGGGATTTATGCATGCTAACTGCCAATTTACACGCATAGATTGCCAATGTATATACATATTCTGTATTTTTCATTTGAGAATGATTGTACACTCGAAATTATACATGAAGATCTAGAAGCTTTTTTTGGAAATTTGGCACAGAGTGACATCTGAAACCATTTTTATACCCATGTCAATGCAAAAGTTATTCATATAATGTCTCCATGGAATTCATAAAAGCACTTTACATATTGGATGTTCACAGTATCAGAAATTTTCTCAGTTCACTATAAACCACATGCAATGATTAGAAGATGGGCTTTCATAAAATGAAGTTCAGAATATATTTCAAATCTTTCCCTGAATGTGGGAGGCCTTCTGTACGCAAAACTGTCGCTGAAGTCATTACACTTAGGAGAAAGCAGAAGATTGGCCTCAGTGAGTTTCCTATGATCAGACCCCAATTCCACCAGAAAATTTAATACTGAGCATAACATTTTAATAAAATCTATTTTTTTTCATAACCTCAATTAAACTAATTGGCTCTGAAGTCAGAATTATACATAACCTTCCAGATAACTCATAAAAGGTGATTTCTAAGATGGAAATCCTTATGGCTGAAGTGGTGGTCCAGAGTTCTATGACTTTAAGAACCACAACTGAGATTTATAAACAATTATCAAGAAAACTTTACACACAGTTGAACACTTATTTTTCCTTCCCAGTTAGTAATAATAGAATCTCAGTTAAACACTGTGAATTTACTTTTATTGGTAAACAGGCTCATCAAAAGCCTCTATGATAAACTCCTTGGAAGCCCTTAGGGACAGTTTAGCAAGATATCAAAAACATTTAAAGGCAATCCTATTCCTTAAATGAATCTTCGCAAAAAGCCTTCATTATAAAGCCACATACCACCACAGGTGGTGCTGAGCACCTGGTTTCTTAGTGAATACACTGGGAATAGCTATATGCCTTTGCTTGCTAGAAACTCTCATAGCAAGCCGCTGTTTGTGTAAGGAGATCAATTTACACAATGCTTTGTAAATAACTAACAATGTTACAAATTTAAACATTTACACCGATGCCACTCCAGTAACAGATTAACACCAGCAGGTACAAGAAAACAGAATTCAGCCTAATATACCTGCTGCTTAATTACTGGCAGATTAAGGCCAAATTGTGGCTCAAATTCTCATGTCAGCAGCCCCAGCAGAAGTACTCACACAAGTGAAAACAAAAGCAAAAAACCCAGATTAAGGATGGCAACACAGATCATATTGATGCAATGGCTATCGGTTTGTTTCACCTCAGAGGATTCCAAAAATGCTCAGAGGGAGGAGAAGCATTCAAAGAGGTCACAAAAGGAGGATTTAAAGTCTTAGGGAGAAGTGTAGGGAAGAAAAAGGTCACATGGTAAATCATATTTTAGGGTGCAAGTATTTTCAACCTAAAAATTCACATTAACATCACTCATTTAAAACAAACAAACAACTGAGAAAAAAAGACCTAAAACCAGTTGAAAGCAAACCAAACTGTAACTACCAAAAGATCAAAGATCAGGTTTTAATTGCAACACATTTTCACTGTGGCAAGCCTCCGTGGAAAGACAACACAGCTTGGAAATGTTTTTGAAGTAATATTTCAGTAGAAAAGCTAACTTATTTACTAATTATATCTTTCTATGAAAGAGACAAAATTAAGGAGCTGTAAGTTGCAATAGGCAGTGTTAAAATATTTGTTATATAATAACAATTTACTTTTAACAATAACAGGCATTTACTACTTTTATGAGTTCTGGCCTGATAATAGAAGAATCAAGAAATAACCATCAATTATCAATAGAACATTATAATTTGTCTTTTTTGTGATATCATCATTAGTTTAAAAAGATGTTTCTGTGCTTCTCCCCTGCCAAAATTTCAGACCCCTCATCCCTGAAAAAAAGAGATCTAGAATTTTATTTTGATGTTTGCTGTAAGTTGTGTTTTCTGCTGCTTTTAACCAAGGTATTTTCCTCAATTTGTACAAAGAAGGGAAAACATTCTCTTTTTTTAAAAGAAAAAATTAGCATATCACAGGAGTTGATAAAATACTTTCCTCAAAAGCAGTTGCTTTTCTTCTCTCACTGTTCTTAAGAACACACATGTTTATCAGTACTATTCTTATATTACATAAGGAGAAAAAACCTGCTTCTAAAGACAGACTGACAAAGAACTGGAATGGAAAACAGGTATATCTGTGTGACACCCTTTTGCTATAATCACACTGCTAGTTACAATTGTTATCTCTATAAATGACTGAAAAAATTCATAATAAACATTTCTTTAAATACTCTTTTCCCAAAGTTTATGTTATATATATGACCACATGATTTAGAGCTACTATATTTTGTTATTGGGAAGATTACCAAAACACACAAAGAGCCTTTTAATAAACTTTTATAACATTGTAGAAATAGCTCTTTTGAAATTGCTGTAAATTTTCTATTAGCAAGTTAAATCTGCATCATTTTTAGAATTTAAAATTATGATATGTGCTAAAACTCTCTGAGGTCCTCCACATTAGACACAAAAGTAAACATAAAGGCTTAGACTTAAAAGGCAGATCTCCCTTCAAGTTCTGTATTCTGTACTCACAGGCACACAGTTTTAAAAGATTTGTGAATCAGAAAAGGATTTTTTTTTTTCTACTTTCCATACCGGAATTTAATTTTTACATACAAATAAAATCTAGAAACATATCTTCTGACATCAGTAAAACAGCTTAATCCATATTGATTCATTATGTGATTTGATTCATTATAGAAACAAAACATCGACTCAGAATCCAGCCCTGCACATTGAAGAAACCCAAATTCACATCTGCACTGCATCACTCTCCTGCACTAAGGCTCTGCTTCAGCACCATGCCAAAACCTTGTGGATCCTGACATTTTCAAAATTCATGGATTCTTGTTAAAGATAATTATAAAAGAAGGAAAAAAAAGAAATTAGCATTTGTACATTTTTAGCTCTTTTCCCTGAGAGTTGGGGTTATGCTGCAAAGTATTTTTTTACTGACACATGTAAGATCAAATTCAGGAAGTTGTACTATATCAGTTTATTATATTAAAAACACACAGTTCCTCATACTTTACATTCTTCACTTACGAACTAGGAAAAATTTTCTTTCAAGGACAGCAAACAGGTTAAGTGTAATTAGATTGAGATGACTAAATTAAATCATTGAGTATTATTTAATATCATGGCTTATTACATACTTTGTTAGCAATTTTAATTGTAAACTAAAAGAGTTTAAAGTACTGTGAGAATCTTCTTAAACGTGACAGTTTTGCAAAGGTGAATAAGAAGAGGATATCAAATGATAAATAAGCAAGGGGGAAAAACAGCTGAGAAAAAAAAGCCTAGGTGTTAGATGAAAAGGATCTCTCTACAATGACAAAGCATTGATGAAAAGAATTAACATTTGTCCATTGGGTAATCAATCAGTCATGGAATGGATGGAATCCAGCTCTTTGTTGCATGATGGTGATGAAGAACGAGTGTATTAACTAGCAAAACCAAGCTCTCTCAAGCTCTTCCGACTGAATGAAAGTCATCTTGTTCCTATCAAGGATAGCTTTTGCCTCTTGTCACTTCCTTATTCTCCTTTTTTTCTTTTTTTTTTTTTTTTAATTTCACTTATTAAATCTTCAACAAGTTACCAACCCCAGCTATAGCTTACATGAATACTGTATGACCTTACAGTGGCCTGCATCTATCCGCATCGATTTGGGAGGATTGTTCCTTTTGTTTTAAGCCTCTTAATTCACTGAAGTAGCTCCTATTACTTTCTTTGAAATACAGACTAAAAAAAAAATAAAGAAAGAAAAGCATTCATGCCTTGTGTGTATTTTTGGTTTTTTTTTTATGATAAAGTCATACATAAAAGAAAGCCTAAATGCGAGAGTGCAGCAGCAAAACTTCAAAGCACTGACTGTCAGACATTATTATTTCAAATCAGCTTTGACTTTTTGAGACTTAATAAAACACTATAGTAAAGACTGGCATATTTATAACACCTACACTAGTGATCAACCGAACTGTCTTATTCTTGCTACTGTGCAGTGCCTTGTTGTTTCTTTTATAATAAGCTTTCCCTCAAAACATGTTGTAACAATACTGCAAACTGATAATTATTAATGATGGGTTCTAAAACATTACTTGTTTTGCATACAATTCTTTCTGAATACACACATTACTTTGTGACAGAAGACAAAAAGCACATTGATTTATTAATAATGACTGCAAGCACATAGCAAGTTCATAAACAATACAGAAATATAATTCAGTCAAAGGTATAGCAGTACAGGTGACACCTGCATCTGAACTGTTACATTTCAAGGAAAGAGGCACCAGGAAAGACAAGGTAAAGGAATTAGAAGAGAACTCAGGCATACTGCGGCAGACACTGTTCTAATACCTGATTATAACACCAGTAGGAGGAGAATAAACTTCTTTTCTGCTTTTTAGAACAATACTACAGAATTAGTGGCATCTTTGCCTCTATTTCAGTAATATCGTTTATAGTTAAACATCAGTACAATTTAGTAGATACTGCTAAACATAGAAAGATATTATTTTTGCAGGCTTTGGGAATACATAATAATACTCAAGTTTCTCCATCTCTCATGTCCTATATTCTCTAAGTTACTCTCATTACATCTATTTACCTTCAGCTTCACCAAACAAGAAAAGCTGTCTTTTGGATCAGCCTGCATCAAATGAATTTAAACGCCTTATTCAAGTCAACATCATGAGAAAAACAACACAGGTGGAATGACCCTGTCAGCATCTGTGAAATACTTGTTAGAGAAAAAGTGTGTGTGTGTGTTTTTTTTTCTTTGAAAGAATATTAAATGAGACTATGAACCCCTTGTGACAGATATCTGTGTGCTTACAAGGCCTAATGCACTGGATTACTACTGCAGAAGAGCTGCTTGTTTCCTTCAAAACTAAATAAGTTGCAAATAACCATTACAGTGGCTACTATTTGGTTGCCCTGCTCCCAGTACGCATCCCTCCCTATGCCTCAAATGCAAATGTACTTTTCTCAAGTGGGTGAAGCTAATGATCTGACATCTAAAATAATACCACCACCACAGTCCATCAGCCATTTAAAAGAAGAAAGTTTATTTCAGTACTCTTTACAGAACACTAAATCCTATTTATAGTAGAAAAGCCTAAATAAAATCAGTACTTTACAAATATTCCTGAATAAAAGTCAAGCATAATTCAGACTTACATTTATGTTTGTTAATTAGAATTAAACTAAAACACAAGGTCTATTGGTGCTATTATTAGGCTCATTCATAAATACTGCAAATCATTCAGAAAACTAAGTAAGTTTTAAAAATCAAGTGATGAGTTTTAATACACCTTTGTTGAGACTTCTGATTACCTGATCCATCTCTGAGCGCATGACAACAGCTTCCTTCCAAGCCCTTTGTGAGAACACTGTCCATCAGATCTCCTTGAAGAACAACTCACCCCAGATGTATATCATAAAAATATTTCCTGATTTTCATGCTTGATATTATATATTTTAAAAATACATGCAAACTCTAATATTTTGGTATCAAAGGGAAAGGCAAAAGGTTAATTTAATTCACTTTGAAAGAAAACAATTTTATAATCTTCTAACAGTTCAAAATTAAATTAAGGCCTTCACATTTACATTCATTATTTGAGAAATAAAAATATAATTTAACCACAACTATCAGAAATATAACTGCCGGATGGTACTATCTATTCTGTTTTAATTTAAGGATGTAAAGTTTGTGTAATGTTACTAAAATAGATTCTTGGTTGCCATAGTTACTTTTTTCTTCTTTCAAACACAAATTATGCTTTTCTGTTTCAATAAACTTTAAATAAAAGAAAAAGAGACAGCAACAATACAAAACTAATCAAAAATCAGCCTGAAGGCTTAACATCCATAGTTGCAATGTACTGCCACTGTCTCTTGCTCATAAGCAGCTTGGCTTCAATCTTGCTGTCAGTAAAGAGGCAGGTCAAGGGAATCTCATCTCATTCTGCTCAATTTCCATACTGTTCTCATACAGTAATTAATTCTCATGGTCTAACAGAAAATTAAAATATAAGGCATTTCAGACATGCTGTTAATCAGTGAATTGATTTCCTTGTCCAACTTTTCAAGATTTTCTTCATGTAAGAAGTTTTCTTAAGCCAAGTTCTTGAAAAATACAACCACAACACAAAAATGAGCCACATGACATTTAGAATAAGAAAACCTGTTAATTCCTTTGCTACATTTACTGCAAATTACCATAAAAATCACTCCTAAATTCTATATATTGCTGTTAAGGACCTAAGTAATCCTGGCTAGTTGCTTACTTTCTCGTCTCATATCGACTCATTTCTACCCGCCTATTTGTCTGCCTTAGCTGTTGAGACTGTGGCACTTCTGGCAGAGATTGCATATCTCACAAGGGTTTTGTTGAGCACCTAGCACATTTCTGATCAGGAATTAGAACTCAGTTCTGATTCTCAGGGCAACTTGTAGTTAATACTGTAAAAGAAAAAAAGGAAACGATAGAAAAACAGAAAAAGGGCAAAGAAGCCTTTCTAAGTACAATTATATGCAACAGACACTTCACAGTAGACGTTTCCTTGCAAAAGCAATAAAAGAAATGCAACTGAGATCTGTCTACCTAACATTATAGATTTGTTTAGGACAGGGAACTAAGTAAATCTGCTAACTGCTGTACATTTTTTCACAGTGACAAGATTTCCACAATATGATAAAATTAGAACTGTAAGAGCTTGGAGAGCTCTCTTAACTTTTAATTAAAACTCTCCAAGCTCACTAAAAATAATTAGGCATTAAAATGTTCTGGTTTTCCTCTGAATTCATTTGCACTACTTGAATGGTCTAGATCTTGCATGAAACAACAGACATCTGAAACAGAAACACTGGAATTTAACTGGGAGTGATTTCCAGACCTGCTTTCTGTGATGTGGCTAGTGGGAAAAACTGAAGCTGGTACCAATTCCACCTAAAATGGCTTGTTTCAACAGGAATTCTCTAGTACAAAAAGCATCTGCTCAGTGCAAAACTCCAGATAAAAAGGAGTTTTAATTTCAAGGAAAGAATAACCAAAGATACAGTTCTGACATTTATTTTTATTTATTTATTAAAAAGCAGAACCTTTAACCTCGCAAATGTTTTTGTTCTCTTAAAATAACTCATACAATGCTATATGCCACACTATTTTTAGAAAAGCAACAAGAGAAAGCATGCTTTTCCCATACAGCAGGGCACTGATATAAACATCAACACAGATGCTCTGTGAGAGAGAGCTGGACTTCTCAAGCACTTGATCATTAAGGAATGCACCAACTGTTTTAGATAATCTCGTGCCAGCTCCAATTCTGCTCCACACTCCCCTTTGGGAGTGGCAAATCTTGTCCTTCTCCTAATTTTTCATTTTACTCACTCCTCCATTCTTTTTTCTTTTCTTTTTCTTTTTTTTTTTTTTTCCCCAGAACAGAGGGAAAAAGGCATTGTGTGCCAAGCAATGCAAGACTAGAATCACTTCCCCAAACAGAGCAAAACTTTCAGACAATTAACCCTCCCCTCTTCTTTCAGATAAATTACTAAGTATAAAATGCAATCTGTTTCCTTTGTTTACTCAATATGAACAATTTGTAAATGACTCAAGGATAAAATTCAGAAAATGTTGTGCTAAATTAGAACCATTATAAACATGCTAATGACTGCTCAACTAAAACATGCAGGATCAGTGTGAAGAAATATATTTAGTTCCTGTGAAATACAGTTGTATTGCCTCAACTATTTGGTCACTTAATTGTATATGATTACTTCAGGAAAATGTTAATTTCATGAACACTCCACTAGACGATACAATATGTATGTCAAAAGGGGCTTTCTCAAATGTCAGTGTAATTGCTGGGGTACAATGTTTTGGCATATTAGTAGAAAAGAAATATCTTGTAAGCCTGTCAAAATTAGATGTACCTTTTACTCCTTTACTTAAAGTTTCCGTTCCATTATAAGCCGTATTTTACTGTTAGATTGGCTGTATTCATCTAAGTACACACACATTATTGCCTTATTTGCATTACAATGATAGTATAGTGTATATTATATGTAATCACCTATTTCCTAAGTATGTGCACCTCTATTTACTTCTCAGGTGAACAAATAATATTGGCAAGAGAGAGTCTCAGGCTTTACGCAACACCAATCAGTGACAGAGAAAGGGGAGCACAATTTTCTTGCAATCCCTGGCCAACAGATTACGTAAACTGATAAAATAAAGGAGAATGATACATTTACTTTCTAGTCTCTTATTAAGTATTTATTAGCAAAGTAACAAAATCAATAGGATTTGAAATATTTGTTATTTTTCAAAAGAAGAAAGTTGTGCAAACAGAACCAGAGCTCAAAATCTTCATCATTTTAATTTGCTCCCACACCTTCACATCTTTCTGTATTGACCAACTCTAGAAGATGAATGTTTTTTCCTCAGAGTACAAAAGAACAGATTAAGCCAATATCTTAGCTTGAACTCATCAGCATAGCTTCACTGAAGCCTACTGAAATAGATTTGAAATTTCTCCCAATATTTGGCCTAATTATTCTTTCTCTTAATTTCATACCTCCGTTCATTGTTACACTCCTTTTATAACCCTAAACACTACACTTTCATCTTTGGTATCCACTCTTCTCAAACACTTTCAAGTTGAAGTGACATTCTTCTCATTATTACTCAAACAAACTATTGAGAATTTGATCTTTAAATCTTTATTTGTTAAACTGCTTTGGAACTAGTTATGTATCATATGGCATCTGGACATGTAGCATCTTTCTTTTACAAGTGAATTTCCTTAATAGCTCAAGAACTTGCAGACTGCAAGACAGCCTGTGCTCAGCTACACAATAAACCCAGCCACTGGACACATCTTCCTAAAGTCATGGGGCAGATTTTCTTTTCTCTTAACATTGCACAACTCTCTCAGATTCTTATACCGAGCTGAAGCAAGCAGAGGATCCCATCTCAACTCAAAACAGCACAAATAGATATTATGTTATTGTGTTGATAACACAATATTGCCCCTGTCAGATGCAATGCCAATTGAATATTGTATTTTTTAACATATTAGAAATTCTGCACAATTACTATGAAAATATTAGTCAAAGTTTTGAGGTGTAAAACCATCTTAAACAAAACGTAATACAAAAATACAACTGTGTGTAATCTCATTCACATCATGTTAGTTTTGGGGAGTTGGCAGAGTGGGAGTAAGGGGACTTCCTGAAAAGCAAGAAAAATCAGTTTCTATTAAACTGATTAATGTTCCTTGGAAAATTTGTGACACCAGATGATTTATGAACAAAACATGGATGATTCAAAAGACCTCTATTTTGTTCCCCCAAATCATGCTCTACTCATTACCCTAATAATGCAGTCATAAACATCTATTTAATGATTTGAAGTGTTCTTAATATTGTGTATAAAAATCTTAACTCAGCCCTTATATAGCATATTCTGAAATTAAAACAATTGTGTAACAAAAAGAATTTTTCAAGAGAAATCCTTACGTGGTTTTGTATGTAAAATAATATGCTCTTGATTTGAAATTACTTCCAATAAGGATGCAGAGAAATGAAAATAATAGCTAGAATCGCCTTTCTATTTACCATTTCTCAAAGTTTCTATAGCACATAATGCAGTTTTTTCCAGGACACTAAAATGCACTGACAAAATCAGTTCTATAGACCCCTTTATACTAATAAAATTTTGACTTAAACAAATGATTATTCTTTATTTAAATAGAAATACAGAACAAGCAAGACTTTCCTGAGCTAATTCATATAAACAGAGCTTTAAAAGGTTTACAAATCTCACAAGCACCCATCTACTTGCTATGGATATATATTTCAGGCATAATAGTCGATTTATTATAAATCTTTTGAAAGATTTAAGAATGCACTAATATCTCCAAGAGCAATACCATAACATTTTCACCTCCCTGTATACACTGAGCTGAAAATAAGCCATCATTTTTTTTCTTTTTTTTCTTTTTTTTTTTTTTTTCCTGTGAAAGAAAAGATTATTAATATTGTAAAGTCAAATATTGGGAAGATACGGAAATACTAGAATTAAAGTTGTTCAGAAAACCCCAATTCTGTCCCTGTGTGAATAAACATCAGAATACACTCTTTAAATAAAAAAATAATCAAAAAATGCAACTAAACCAAAAAACGCATGCAATTTTTGTACCAAAATCTTGCTACACTCAGCATATGGGACAATCCCAGACAAAAGCATAAACTGGAACTGCAGAGCAAACGAGGCTGTTGCCCACACAATCATTGGCCGTGTTTCACTGCAAAAGTTCAAAGAAATTAAATGAATGAGGGAGGGAACTGCAAAAGGAGAAATGATGGGTCGCAGTTTCATTTTCTGGGAGCTCAATTTAAAAAAACTTGGGGTTTTATTTGAGGAATTGCTGAACATTCACAGCTGCAGCTGTGTCAATGTAAAGTCAATGTAAAGATTGAGGCTATAATATATATGGCTATATATAAACTGCTGCACAAAGTTAGGTCCTCTGGAAAAGAATCAGGACATAAACACCTCAAGCTGAACAAACAATAAATCAATGATAGTTTCAAAGTCACAGTCCTAGTCCCACACCTGTGAAGTTGGTACACCGACTACCTTTTTTTTTTCCTTCTTTACAAAGAATTTGAGAAGATAATTTGTTTGCAGCACATTTGCATATATGCTGAAAAATCCCAGCCAACTCTGCAATATCCATGTCTCCAGAGCACAGCTTGAATAATAACTTATTAATAGGCACCAAGGCTTCAGATTGACCAGTAAGGACATAAGCTACTGGATAGTGTCACATTCATGGAGAAATATCCTGTTACTGAACTGGATGAATCAGAATTCTTTTTGAGGAAAAATATTGTTTAATGATGTAAGAAAAATTAAACTTGTCTACATGGAAACAAAAATTGTTTTAATTTTAAAATATTTTAAGTTTTGTTGGGTAACTGAAGAAAGCTGTCACCAGCTATGCACACATTCTGCAAAATTAAGCCAATTTTATCCTGTACTTATATAGAGCTCAGACTTCTACAAATTCAAAGCGCACCGTTCATGCTGTACTAAAGGAAATGGACTTTTGTTTCTCCACACTGGACTTCACCAACGAAAAGCAGTGACAATAATAAAAGACAGCATGCCGCATCCCCTCTTGTTCCAGTAAAAGAGACACAGACTCCTTTTGCTTTACAGCAATTCTTGACACCCCCCATGTAAAGGCTGACAGACTGTAGATTCCACTGTCTGGTCAAAGCAATTGATGTCACAGTGTGATGCGCTAGCTGACCCTGTGTTTCTCCACAGAAAACATTTTTTGCCCCCGAAGCTGATGCACAAAATCACCACCATAAGCATCTTCCCAAAATATGGAGCACAGCAATACATTAAATATTAGAGCCAAAAAATGGGGATCATTTTTGTAAACATCTGAGGGGAGATTAAATATTAGTTGGGAAGTTCTCATCCCAAAATCTGCAACCTGAAGAGGTAAATACATATTCAGTACAACTGAATCTTCGTAGTTACAGAGGAGGGAAACCACAGTAAGCTCGTGCTACCTGTTTCAAGTTATTCTTTATTTCCTATTCTGCTACTAAACATCCTTTCTTTTCCAGAATTTTTCTCACTACAAGCAAGAAATAGGCAATTGAGCTCTAGAGAATTATGCCACAATCTTCACTAAAAGTTACATTGCAGGTTAGAAAGATAATTTACACAGTTTCTACCTTAAACATTTAAGCTTCTTGCGTTTGTTGATTTAATCCAGACTCTGTAGTTACAACAGTTTAAATTTATGAGCTGAATTTTAGCTGCATAACTCCCCAGAAAATTTAAGCATGCATGAAATTCTACACAGCTACTTTGAAATTGTAGATTAATGCTATTTTATGACACACTCTTTACACAAATGCAAAAGAATCTAACCAAGACTCAGTTGTTTAGATGAATTTTTCTCATATTTAGGGCCAATAGAAAATTTCATGTTATCAGAACAGCCCCCCCCAAAAAGATTACTCAATTATAAGTTGTGATTTATGATCTTAGAAATATCAATACCAAAGATCAGGACAGGAAATACCTTTTATGAACACTAAATGACATAGTATATTGGCAAATTATGATATTGGCATATTCATTTAAATATATTACCAAATTTAGTGCCTGAGTAACAAGTGAAAATTTGATTCCTATTGCATTCAGTAGATCACAGCCTAAGGTACTTCATGCACTTGTACTCTAAGAATAACAAAATTCACAACAAGATCTTTATATTTCCTCACTGCAAGCTGTACTTCCTGTCTTTCAGACTGTCTTCAGCATGCCACTGATCGATTTCTACAGCTAGATCCTTTATGTACAAGGTTGTATGCATAGACTTCATACAGAAAAAGTAGTGTGGCCATAATGATTTGAACATGCAATGCAATGACTTGTTATTATCAAGTCAAGGCAGAAGGTTGAGCTGCTGCCAGGTTCTCCACATGCCCACAGTTTCGTCCACTTAATTTATGTTGACACACATTACAGTTGAGATTAATTTCTTACCCTTTGGTTGAGTTTTTATTGTCTTTAAATAAGAATTATCTTACTGGGGTTTTTATCTTGACATTACCCACAAAACACATCGTATTTAGATAACCATATTTTTCTTTTTTGTCAACTTCTCTGTCCTCTGGGCTGAAAACCTGCCTAAACCCTATTGACTGCATTTGCACTCAGACTATTAATATAATCATGAGCACTAGGAAGGCAAAGTCTCAAACATGGTAAGTTACACGGCTCTGGTTCCTTAAGCTTTTTTTAAACACTTATTTATGGACAAGGTATAACTTACACCACCTTACATATGGCTGGGCAGGTGGTACTGCTGCTCCCTATAAAAAACACTAATATTATTGTCAGTGGTGCCCACTTTTCCCCACCAATCATATTTTCACCTGTTTTCTCTTATGATAAGATTTGACTGAGCTCTCTGGGACTAGCACTGTTGTTTGCTTTTACTACTGCTATATGTACAACACCAAACATATTTCCTCACAGAGACCCCTTGGAAAAAATTATAAGGAATCATCTTAATTCCTTCTAGTGAACTCAAGAGACCCTTCAGAACTCAGTGGCATATGCTCCATAGAATTTTGTTGTTGCTGTTTTTCTGTTTTCCTTTCAAAGCTATGCATGCCACATGTACACCCCTGTGCAAAGGGAGGAAGGCAGTATGAGCAGACACAACTTTTCCAAGGCAAAGTGGTCATAGCAGGTCCCAGAGCTGCTGGCAAGCTCCATGAAAGCTGAAGTCACACAGAATTTTTTTAATTCTACAATGAGATTGCTCAAGTGTCCCAAGTTCAGAAAGTTTCTAATTTTAGTTTCTAATTTCTTTTTAAAAGAAAGTCTTGCATGTAGGAACAACAATTCTTTTCAGTGAACAGCCAGCCCCACAGCCAGGTATTTTCAGGAATTGTCTGAAACCTTTTTAGCTGACAGAAAATAAGAAATATCCTTCTACAGCAAAATGTAACTCCCGAATTATTTTGTTATCTTATAAACAGTGGTACAAATGTGTACTTTGATACAAAGACAATGACAGCTCCCTTCTTCCGAAGGCTATTAACTGGACTACAGACAATTAGTCCCAGAACATCCATTAAAGAATTTAAATCACCACAGTCCATTACTTCTTGCATCTATTTACAAAATAAGTATAAAATTTGTCCATTTGTTTTCATAGCATTTTTTTAATTCCTCTTTTTGCACTAGTTAAATAATTTCAAAAGATGAATAATGACAGAGATCCAGACCCTAAACGTGGAACCGTATACTGTATTAAATAGTTGATCAGAGAATGAGAGCAAATATTGCCAACAAACGCATAGGAAAATCCTGACAACTGTTTACAGCATAGCCATGTAGGAACCGCTAGGTTGGATCAGGATCCGTAACAATCCCTAGCAATAGTAACTTTTGCAAAGACTAGATCAAAAATTCGAATACCACGGACATATTCCACCCATACTCAAGTCAGTAGACTTTTAAGAAAAAAAAACTTTTCCTTTGATGAAGCTTCCATCCCTTTATAACAGAATCAAGAGCGATGAGCAGCCCACAGAAAGGGTCAGTAGAGTTTGGCCACACAGAAAACCGCACAGGAAACACTTGTAGAACACTAATTTTGCATCTGGAAAAATGCATTTTCTACATGGTCAGATAAACATATCGTTATCTTTGTTCAAATTAAACAAAATTTAGGTGTTTTTAAAACATTCTTTCTTCAACCTACTGTTCCTTGCTTAGATAGCACATCCTAATCTTAAAGCCCAATTCCTCTTGTTTTGCAGGTGTTCTGGTTTCGATTCAGAATATCACAGGTCTAACGGGTAATGTTACCCATAACAGCACCCCAAAATTAGACAATTCATCTCAGCTACCAGATGCAGTCCATTCACTGGAAAGCAATACCAAGTCAGCAACCATGTTCTGCAACAACTTGCCACAGTGAAGTTGGCAGGCCACCTCCTCTGCTGGACCTTCTCTATGCATTGTTGTTTGGATGCTGTGACTCTGACAGCACTGTATTGTAAAAATCTGGATTAAATCTAGCAAAGAAAGAGATCATTTATAAGTCCTCTGTGGGTACATTCTGTCTTTGGTGTGTGGCTGAAACTCCCATTAACACTAACATGAGCTACGCAGGCCTACTGATGGGTGAATTATACCCCTGACAGAAAAGTGGTTTTCTGCTTGATGGATTTTCTTTGATGAACTTGTTGGCTACTGCACAGTCATGTGTATATATTTAAGTATTTCTTTGTATGTATGCATTTGTGTATCTCTACAGTAATGATGTCAGTTTGACTAAAAACGCAGATAAAGCATTTTTTAAGCCAAAATGGGCCAAAGCTCATTTTCCCCATATAAACCTTGGTTTGGCCCTTATTTATCAAAACCAGAAAAAGTTTGACAGAAAAGGGGATCCAAATTGGTTATCCCAGCAAAAAATAGGAGTCAGGGCCTTTCTTAAGACTTACTTTATAGGAACCGTATGCACAACTTTCACTTTCTAGAAAGTGGTTTTCTCTTGAACGCACATCAGAACCATTCATCATCATATAATTGCAAGTTGTCAGTCAGAGCCGCACCCTTCATGCAGTGGCAGGCCGCCAGCACATCTGTCAGAAGCACTCACAAGCTTCCGTGTATTATTGTAATCCCCTACAAAAGGAACAAGCCCATTCACCCAGTCCACATTTTCCAAATCGAATGATGACTGCAAACCCTGAGCCTGGAAATATAATAGCAGGGCATTTTCTCTCTGTAAAAAAGCCACACTTGTTAGGTGACCGCAGGCTAAATGCCAGAAAACAAATCTGAAATAACTCTAATCCCCACATGTTACATGTAGTTTTAGGGAACTGGTTTCTTCATATATGAAAGAGGAAAGCTCAGTTCTGAGCATAGAATAAAGTAGCCTCCAATTCTGAAACAGGCTGCAGAGATAAATCATTGTAACCTTTCTGCAAACACCCGCTTCTTGCACTCAAGACTTGATTAAGACTTAAGATCTCTTCCTTTGGACAGAGTGGTGGGCAACATGGTCTAGTGTGAGGTGTCTCTGCCCATGGCAGGGGGGTTGGAACTGGATAATCTTAAGGTCCT
>JBCJKH010030426.1:14841-32341 GCA_039877255.1 Loriculus beryllinus | reverse complement strand
TGAGCATGATTGTACCCCGACGGATACCATGTGTACAGCTGGAAAGTGCCACTGTGCCATGCTTCTCTACCCCACAAGGTCATTTCTAAGAAGTATAGCTAACATCTGAACTGAACTTTTCCTTAAGAACTCGGACTGATTAAGAAATGAACAAACAAGCTTCATAGCATAAATATTTTGGACTATTTTAACCCACTCTGGGTAGGTTTTTTTATAACACAATCTCAACTAAAAAAGAAGATTAGTATTAAAAAGGACAGATTGCACTAATGGAAATATAATTTTAAAGCTATTTAAACCTTTTAATCTCATCCCATTCAGATTTCCACTTTCAAGGTTTAAATAATATGAAATTACATAAATAAACACAAGTTTAAAAAAAATAAGTTCATTGCATAGTACTTATATATATATAACTAAAAATAAATTTTAGTAAGCAGCATGCATTGCTAGAATATGCCTAAGAAAGTTGGAGAGAGAAACAAAATTGACACTAGTATTAGTTCATATTTATATTTTGATATGTTGCGTCTTAAGGATATTTCTGTTCATGTTTTAGCATGCTCCTATTTTTTTAGTGTAACAGGGCAGTTGTTGGAATTGGTTATAGTGAAGAGCAGCAAACATATAAAAATTCCTAAGTCAAGAGAAATGTCCAAGTATTTTTAGAAGTTTGAAAAGAACAAGTTCTGTTCAGTCTCCATTTTCCTACTAGGAGCTTGAAACAGATCCTATCACATAGATAGCAGAGTTCATACATGATCAGATTCTATTCCACAGTTGTGTGCAGTGAGAAAGACCACAAGGGTCAATTTAACCAGTTTTGTTCTGTGCTTATAATGCAATTCTCAAACATGGTGATTTTGGGTGTCTTTTATTTTAGATAGGGAATATATATATATAAAAAAAAAGTCCCAAATTCAGGTTACTTTTTAAATTACTGGCTTTAGTTATGTTCACTTGAACTTAGACACATCTATTTGATGAAAATGCAAAAATTATTGCAGTGACAAATCACATCCTCACCCCAAAACAGACTTGTTTTTTCTTTCTTGTTTCTTTTCTTTCTTGTTTCTTTTCTTTCTGTTTTCTTCTTTTCCTCTTTGACATCACATCAGGAAACACACTCTTACCCAAGAAAAAGACACACGCGTCTCAAAGGGTGCAAACACACAATGCTACCTTTGTACCTTAAAATGGAATATCCAATTGGTGCTCCATCTCTCAGCTGCAAGACAGCACCAGGTAACCAGAGGTAATACTTTTCTACTCACACTAAGTTGACTTGCCCAAGGAGGGTGATTGTATTGATCTCCAAGTAAAGAAAATAATCCAGAAATGGCAGACAAACCTAGTGACTTATTCAGCTTAAAAATACATTTTTCTGACTTTTAGAAAGATCCTGGTTCATATTTTAATAATAGGAATCCTTTACAGTAAGAGATGTAGAAAAGCTAATAAAATAAATAAATGAAAACCCCAACAGTACTAATGAGAAACTTGAGCCAGTTTGAAACCAGTGAATGCCAATGGCCACAATTGTTACTGACTTGTAAACAGTGTAATTACAAACAAAACCTCTAAGCTTTTTTTATTTAATAGATGCTTCTATAATGCTCTCATAATTTTAGATACCATGGTATATTACAGACAAAACTAGAGGCCTTCTATTCTTTAAACAGATTTTATCCTGGTATAGCCCCATAAATGGCCAAATTTTATGTGAGGCACAGTAATATGAACTGACACAGTTTATATCTAAGAATATCCTAATGTGTGCTCATCCACTTAACAAAGGCATTCCACAATTTGTGTTCCATCACTTACTGAAAATGTCACTGTAGCATATCAATCGACTGCTACTGCTAAACCCAGGACATTCACATATATTTGGAAATACCTACTCATTTTCCATTTATTAGGAAATACCTGCCCATTTTCACCAAGTTCTCCTACCCATTTTTAACAACAAAGTCAGAGAAGAAAATGGAAAAAACAAATATAATGATAGCAAAAGTATAATGCCTATTAAATTCTCATGCCCTGGTGACTGACTCCCTGAGCAGCAAAAGTGCTGAGAAGTTTTAATTTCTCAGCCCACATATATCTGCATTTCTAACAATGGTAAAACTTCCAGAGAATAATTTTGAGCTTTCCTTGAAGAAAGACTTGTATGTTAATGTTAAGGTCTAAATGTCTAATCAAGATGGCAATTTTTAGATATTTTCATCACATAAAATTATTCCATTCTATTTTAAGATAGTCTTGATTCTAAGTAAAAATTTCCAGCAGCACTCATCTAATATCATTATGTACTGGGAAAAATGTTTTTGTTTGCACTCACATAAAAGGGAAAGAAAAATGCATATCTACTGGATTGTTTAAGAGGATTTTTAAGATACAAGTTAAAAGAATTTCATATTTTCAATTTCTCCTTTTCATTTAATAGTAGACATTCATTAGGACCCACACACTGTAATAAATTATAATAATTTCAAACAAGAATTAAATTACTAGGTACCTAGTGAAAGAGCCATTTTTTTCTTAGGTACCCTGTAATCTAACTGTCAGATTTAAAATCTATTCCAAATCAACTCTTCACAACATTCACATTTATTCATCTATGCTAAATTAATAAAAGGTGTGAATAATACTGACAAAATTGATCATTATTGTTCATGTAGATTTAGAAAATTATAAGGTAATCTAAAATATAAAAGGAATTGAGGGAAACTATTACAGTTCTTATAAATAAATTCATCCTTTGCTATATTTTTCTTTAATCAGGAAAAATCTCCACCAAGAATTTATTTAGATTGACTAGTAAAGCTATTTAATAAATTGCACATTTCAGAACAGAACTACTTTTTATTTCAAAAGCTATTAAAAGTTGATGATGACTCTGATGCAACGTGAGAGTTCACCCAGAATCTTAAGACATACTGCTGAAATACCAAAAATGCTATCCAGTGTCAGCCTGAATACAGATTTTTTTGTAGGTTGAGCCCAGGATATGATAAGTACCTTCCATGAGGTTCTGAGTGAGCTCAGGTAACACAGAAGTAAATGGGAATTGAGGTCACTCAGAAACAATTTGAATCAAGACCTGGCTGAGTATGGCACTCTGAAAAACAGGCCGAGCATCCCTCCCCTTTATCTGTGTAAACAGATATAAAAAGGGACAGCATTCTCCAGCGAATTAAAGGTATTACACAGTTATCTTTCCTTATATAAAGACTTACCAGCAACTACAAGTAACCACTGGATATTATTACATCTCCACATAAAACCGAAGACAATGTCTGTACTAGACTATCCTCTCTTTTGCACTTTTGCAGTAATTCCTACCATCTAACCTCACTGATCCGCTCCCCCCTAACAGGGATCCCTGTAGATAAAGTAAAGCATGTCAACATCTGTTCCCATTTACACCGATTTTAATTTACAAAAAGAGCTTTGCTATTTTCAGAACAGGCTCCAGAGCACAATGACAGATTTAAGGCCTTTAATGGGGTTGCGTTTTGAGTGTGTCAGCATTTCATACTCACCAGGACTTGACTCTAAGGGGTTGCACCAAAAGAAGCTGTGGGGGATTATGGAGCCACAGCAAGGGTGCTCTCCTCACCTTATAAACCGGCTGACAAACTTGTTACGTCCCTAGCAAATCTCCCTTTGTTGCTTTGACCAGAAATCAGAGATCCAGAGCACTGGTGACACAATTCCTCCTCTTCCCATTTTCATTTTGTGCATTCCTTCGACTGCCACACACCTTTCTGAAACTCAGTGCGTATTAGTGGGGTACACTCTCCAAACTGCTTTCTTACATAGCTCTGTTCTTACTAACTTTTGAACCTACTGATTTTTGTGAAAGCAAAGCTAGGCCAAAATTCTGTGTGGGTTTTGGCTTTTTTTTTTTGTTTAAAACACAGTCTTTGTTCTCTCCTACTCTGTCATATCACAAATTTCACAATACCCAACCATCATTTTTCTAAAGTCCTTTTAACTGGAATTTATTTATAAATTACCTTGTAAATCTAAAGAACTTACTCGTCCTACCAGCAAGCTGCAGAGCACACAGACTGTGAAGGTCACAGTTGTACAAAAACAATTCACAGAGTTTCAGGGAATTCATAGTGACTCAAAATAAATTTTTCCATGTCCTAAGAGGGTTTAGTTGGTTTTTTTTAAGATATACAATACGAAGAACAACTTGGAGAAACAATGCACAAGTTGTGTTGTAATCACATAACAGCTAAGACATGAGCAGCTGAGCAGAAGGAAGATGGGCAGTGGAATGCCATACAGTAATCATCACTGTTGACTAATCAGAATTTGAGACACTAGAAGGTAATAAGGGTATTATAAAGAATGGCTTATTGAAGGAGCAGCTGTTTATGTGTAGCTCACTGTTTAAATGAGTTCCACTGGATTGCCATGGTATGTTTTTGGTAAAAAAAGTTTTACTCAAAAAAAGAAAGAAAAGAAATTATATCAGGAAAAGCAAGCCCTAGGGAGCAAATATCTGGGTATCATCATGACCACAAGTACATTAATAGAAGCAGTTATATAAGTATTGGGGACATCTGAAAAATGACATAAATTCAGTGGCTCTGGAAGTTACAAAAGAATATTCATTACTTAGGCAAAGCTTAAATGCCATCTTTGTTAGCCTCCACCACTGAGTGTTGTTGCCATGGGCACAAGAGCTGAGGTGGTTATGAAGGGTAATAGACAAAGAAGAAAAAACAAGGGAAAGTATAAGTAAACCCAACTACTGAGCCATTTTAAGACATTTTTATCTGCACCAGTAGCCAATAAACAGAATAAATAAATTTTACCTAATTTACAAACCAAGCAAATTTTAATATCCTTCCATTATAATAATAAAATAGTGCTATGATCTCACCTAGGGAAATCTAATTAAATAATGTAAAAAGACAAATAAATAGAAACAATATTCAAAGTCACACCAGTGAAAGTGACAACTCACCACAATTCTCAGACAAAAATTATGTTCAAATCTATGTGCAATGAGGTTGTTCAACAATTTTTTATTTGCTTGCTTGTTTTCTGAAACCAGCTTAGTTTTGTTTTTAAAAATAGCATTGAACTGTTGGGAGCAGGAGGGAGACTGCCAAATAGTAGTGGAAATTTATCATAATCCATTATTTAAAATATTCTACTTTGGACAGCAAGGGCTTGGTAAGATTTAAAAGCAGTCAGCAAGCAGTGGAAACTCTGGTATCTTTTGTAACAGTTCACATGTCAAACTGGCAAAGTGCCCACAGTGTACGGCACAAAAATCTATTTAATGTCTGCCCCACAAGGCGACATGAGGTTTGATTGGCAGAAAGCAGAGAGTGGCTTTTGATCATGTGTCCTAACAAGCAGTTCCAGCTCCTGTCTCTTCGGCTGAACGGCTCCACATTACCTATTCAAACAGAAGTGACAGGCCACTGCACTACTCTTTGGCTCTAGTCACACGCAGTGGGAGCTATGCTGGAGACAGAGCCACTGATTAAATATATCACTTTTTCGAGACAAGCAGGTTGTCTGAATCAAAGTTGGACAGAATAGACTCAACATTATTAAAAGAGGATATAAAACTGGAGTTGAGTGATGTTAGGCCAGTTTGTACAGCCTCAGGGATTCACAGACTGACAAGGGGAATAAGGAACAGCAGAACTCATAAAGCAGGGTCAGAAATTAGCTGTGACACCTTGGCCATTTTCCCATCACTTCAGGGCCACTGTGTTTCAAATCCCATAGTCTTTTTTTGGCCTTTTATTTTTTTTTTAATGATTTTGCGTGAGGAGAGGGGGAGGGGAACATAAAATTCATTAACTACCAAAAGTTGAAAATTGAAATTTTAGAATAAAAGATAAAGTATTACCCACATTTTGCCACCTAATATACAGTGTTTCCTAATTAGATTGGGGCTTTTTGATTGTATTCTCATCAGCCAATTTGATTGTCATCAAATAATTTGTTGATACAGCACTAGCAATGCTTGCTCTGAGGAATAACTGAAAGCTGAAGAAAACTGACTGAATAGAGCTGCTTATTACGTTGCCTTGTTAATTCATTAACAAATTGGTTTGATTTTTGGGGTTATACATCTGGCCACTGTCTGCTGTGTTATCTGATATGCAGACGTAGAAAGGCAACAGATATGATACCTTCTCTAGTCAGTATATCACAGAAACAACAGACATGCTGAAACTTAGAGGAACCAATGCTCCAACTACATTTTAAATTACAAGTATAACTGCAGATATAACAAAACCTATTAATAATGCTGTCACACTGCATTTAAACAGCTAAAACCACAAACACTCCACAGAGGAAACAAAACTGAAGGAAGCTGATTTTACTTTGTGATGCATGTTCATGCCAGGTCCATTAAATTACTTCTGGGCTATTTAAAGTTCTGTAAAAAAGTGTTTAAACTATGACACAATACCTAGACAGATATTTTTCCAGAACTACTCCTTCAGTAATTCCACTGAAGTTAATAGAGGCACCTAGGAATAAATTTGGTTCAATATTTAGTTTTTACTACAGCAAGTTCTTCTGACATTTTAACAAACCTCTGACGGATGTGTTAGTTTTTGTTTCACTGTAAATATTTAAAAGCACTCTGCTTGCCACGTATTTAAGATATGATAAGAACTGTTAAGACCTACACTGAGAACCAGAGCTTTGCAGCTGTTTGAAATATTGAAAATGCAGGTAAATGTGAAGAGAGAGTAAAAAGAACCAAACCTTGTCCTCATGCATATGCCTTAACACATCTAGCACAGCTATAAATGCAAACAGAATTCAGTCTTAAGGCAGTTAGACTAACAAGAAATTTAGTACAGAGCTCTCAATGTTTCTGGTGCCACTGCAGGCTCTCCAAACTGGAGTGTTCAGAGTTCCTCCAGATGGGTGAAAGAGCCTGCTTGCTTCAACATTTTCAAACAAATAAAAGACAGAAGAGTATTCAAGATGGGTTTTTTTAGGTTCAGTGAAGATCATGATTCACTGTAGAAGGTGATGTCACATCAAGTTCTCTAAGAAATGTGAGCAGGCAGCGCTGCATTACAGCTTCATGTCAAAATATGGCAAATGATTATGTAAAGCATTAAGAAAAACAGTTAACAAAAAGGAAAATGAAAATAAACAGGCAATCACGTGTAAGGCACTGTGCCTGGGAACTCTGGGCACCTATGTAAGTAAAACTAAAAATATATTATGATTAATATAAGGAAACAGCTATTAGATACATTCCAAAATTCTAGGCTGTAGAACAAGACATTTTGGCACAGCTTAGCTGATTGTCAGCCCATGTTAAAAACCAATCCAAGACTGCAAAAGAATGGCTGCTGCTAGTCAGGATGAAGCAATGCTAACAGGAGCTATGCAGATGTTTAAACAGTACTTGCCCTCATGACTACATATAACAAGGGCTATTGAACTCTTTTTTCATGAATATCACAATCTGAACTCTACAGAAACTCCACCGCTTTTTATATTATTAGAGTAATACAGAAGATGAAGGATTTTGATATATAACCATCTACTAACTCATGCTTCATTTTGAAGATCAACATGCCAATGAGGGAATAAGGAAAAAGCCTGGTTACAAATAGGAATTAGAAGGGTTCATCATAATCCAAAATACACCTATGAAGAACAGAAAAATGTACTTTAGAACACTGAATTCAGTTTTGTTCCTGGTTTTCCCTTTGTGCTCATCAACTATGTACTGGGAAGCGAGAGCACACATTCAGTGGTAAAATTCAAATTATACGGATGAACAGGACTCAGACAGGGCTGGAGTATATTGCCATTGATGCTCATGACAAAGTCCCTCTTGTCTTTAAAGGTACCAGGTAAGTCCTAAAGTGCAGAACCGGGGGCTTTAAAATGAACTGTATTTGAGACCACAGCCAGGATGTTGTGTCCAGTTCTAGACTCTCCAGTACAAAAAAGACATACGTGGGCATATGCAGAAAGTCCAGCAATGGGCCACAAGAAAAACAAATGATCGGAGCACCTCTCATACAAAGAGGGACTGAGAAATCCTTGAGCATCTAGTCTCAAAATGACAGGTTCCAGGGGATAATACGCAAATATCTGATGGTGGGAGGAAAGAAGGCAGACCCACACTCTTCTCAGTGGCCCCAGCGACAGGCTCAAAGGCAAAGGGCACAAACTGAAATACAGAAAATTCCCTTGAAACAGAAGACAAACCTTTCTTATTGTAAGGATGACCAAACTCTGAACAGGTTGTAGAACTTCTGTCCTTGGAGATGCTAAAAAACTGACAGGACAGAGCCTTGAACGATTTGTTCTAGGCAATGCTGCTCTGGGCCAGGCCATCTCACCTGGTGCTTTCCCACTCTCTGATTCTCTGGCCCTATAAAACCACCAGCAAACTGAGTGCAGGAGAACACAGGTAGATTGCCACTGAAATAAATACAGTAAGACTCTGTCACATATTGGCTGATATACTTGAAAGAAGAAAGCTGATTTTAATGATAGCACCCTAAATTAATGACGCTGTGAAGTGAGCAATTCTTTGTAAAAAAAGGATAAATTCAAAATCCAATTTCCCTCCTCATATTATAAAACACTATAGAAGACTGCCAAATCTTTTAAGCTCAAATGCTTCCCCTTACAGATTTCAGGGAAGAAAATAATGCCTAAAAAATACCTAAATGAATAGTATTTTAAATGGAAAAAATTAGCTCCTTTTTTTCTCTAATTGTTACTAAGTCGCAAAATTCTTAAGGATATACAAAAATAGTAACACTGACATTAGGTAGATTTAGTCTCCTTAACATAATATTTGTTTGGGGCTAATTAGCACGGCTGAAAACTAATCTTAATTGTTTGCTGTTTCCACTGGAGGCAGGTTTCCCTTATGAAAGAAGCGGCATCTTAGTTTCAGACTAAAACACAGAGGTGAGAATACCTTCTCTCTCCCTTAGACGGACTAGATAGCCTAAGCATGTAGCTGCCTCGTGCAGCCAGATAGCGAATGCCTCTGTCTCTCGTGGCAACCAAATAAAGTTGTCAAAAATATTTTAAAGTAATGATAAGGTACCTAAACCAAATACTGTATAGGAAAATAAGGAATATATCAGCATTTAAAATGTACATGCTGCTGAACATTTTTACTGTCATTTCTTTAAGAAAACCAGATCTAATTAGCTGTATCTCTAAAGTGCGCACCTAGCATTTTTATTATGTATTATAACATTTTGCTTAGAGTTGACATTTTTATTCTGACAAGCACTGTCTGGAGAGCTCTCAATAAATAATACATTTACAATTTTCAGTAAATAAGCACTGGACACAAATCGTTATCCTTACTTACAGCTGCCCCTCTCTAATAGTGCTTTTACAAGTAAGGTGACTATTCAGTCTAATGCAATACTCTCAGTGCTGGAAAGATATTTTCATTCATTACCACAGTCACAAGCACTTAAAGCACTTTTAGGCCCTATTGCAAAACAGCAGGAATGGCAAAGCAAATAAGACCAACTAAAACTAAAGTTCATCACCAAAGAAATCTGAGGTCATTTCCAAGACCCTACGTGGAAAATACAACGGCATACAAGGTTGACCACATTCAAGCTCTATCTTTCCCTCATATCTTTGTATTTACATTAGCAGTTTTAGGAGGGGAAGTAATGAAGTTTAATCCCTACTATAAAACTGATGACTACAAAATATATTTCAATTCCCATTTTAAAGCATGATCCAATCATAACGTTGTTTGTGTCACAGTGCATCAGAAAGCAACAAAGTTTAAATTTATTTTTCTGCTGCCAAGATCACACAACTGAAGCAACTCTCTATATTTTTACAGCTATTTACTCAAATTCTTCTCCACAGGGACTAATGTCAGTTATACACATTTGTACTGAACTTGCCTTTCTTACTAACCAAAAGAAAAAGCTGGCTTTGTAGGTATGCGTTATAAATAATGCTTTTATAATACTAATAACACAAATAGTGTAAAGATAGCAGATCCTATACCTCTAAAAATCTTTATATATATATATATATATATATATATATAAAAATCTGTATACATTAGACTTTCTGAAAAAGGAGACAAAAATATAAAGGAGCGTAGTGCAAAAAACTATATAAAACAGAAGCATGGAGACAATTTATCACACAATCAAAATGAAATTAAATTGTATCTAGCAATAGACAATGTCAAAACTGAGAGATACACTGTGATTAAAAAAAAGATGAGATGACCCCGGATGGTAAGACATTGGAAAACACAATCACTGCGGAGGAACTGGTTGGAATGTTCAGTTGGTGAAGAATTCTGCCTTTTTCAGTTTAATCTGTCCCTGTCTACAGCTCAAGTTCAGAGACAATGAGGAAAGTCTCAAAGCCCATTTGTTCTAATGAAAAGGATTTCCCTCATCTCAAATATCCAGGGCTGAATAAAAACACGTCCTCAATTTAATGTGAGCATCTAAAAATGGCAAAAACAAACCTCTACCAAAACATAACTTAATGAGTTATCACACCTAGAAGAGCTGTCCCAGTCTTCAGAATTGAGACCTGAATTTCATACTCTCTGAGTACCTAGATTTGAACTATGATCAACTCTGCCTATTAGCAAAATCAACAGTTCTGTAGAGGTATGGAGGTACAAAGTTTCAACACAAACTGCATTGGGAAACCGAAACTCCAGAAAAGCATAAGCTCCATAACATGTCACTTATTCTACATCTAGGTAACTGCCCAAGACTAATAAAGGTGTATTTTCTCCTAACAGGTCCCCATGTGGCTTTTTCTGTTCAAGTTCCAGCAGATCCTATTATGAAAAATGCAACCATCACACTCCCCAGTCTTGTTGATAATCCTGAATTAGAGCTAAGAAATGAAGGCACATTAAAACCTTTTAGCAAGAAAGACAGTGTTTATAATCTATTGACTTAGTCATATAAATCTCATTCTTCATGATACCTATGTAAAAAGACTGTACTGTTCCCCAGTTCTGTGCCATGAACAAATTTCAGAACAAAGAAAACAAAAGGAAATATTTTCAAATGTAACATGAAGCATACTGAAAAAATGCTGAAGAATTACTATCCTGCAATCCAAACAGAACCTGTCAGTAATGACTAGATGCTCAAATGCTACAACACTGGGTAAGACTGTAGTGTAGACAGCCAGATAATAAATGCAAAGATAAGGTGGAAAAATGACAACATGTGACAGGATCTTAAATAAAAACTGTGAGAGAGCATTTATTCACAAAACAGTACTTCAAAAGACTTAAAAATAAAGGCAGGAAATATTAAAAAAAATCATAAATTCTTATATACCTAGAAGGATAAGTAAAAATATGAGACAAAATATTAATGACCAGACAGAGTATGGGAGGTAACACAGACTGGGCTTGCCTTTATAGAAAAAAAATTACCTGAACATATGTTGCATTCTAAATGTCATTAAAATACGTTCATTAAAGTTATTTCTGCTTCAAACAAGAATTAATTTTTGAAAGAAAAATCAAATACATCTGATAGAAAGAATCTAGGCTGTACCTTCTTTGAGTTACCAGGAAAAATAACCCTAGAAACCAGTCTCCTTGTGCTAATATTCCTAAAAATTCCTAAGTTACTTTAACACATTAAGATATAGGAATGCACAATACACTACAACAAATGAACTCTTTGAAATGTTATGATACATAAAATTTCTCTAAGTAGAAGAATATATTTTTCCAAACCATCAACATAAATTGCAAGAAAAAGGAGTGGCCAATGTGATTCATCAAGATCGTTGGATGAAAAAAAAAGAGGGAGAGAGTTGCGTTTAATTATGTAGTGAAAAGGTAAGACATTCAATGAAACAGTGGTTCAGGAAAATGTTCCTCATATACCTCCTCTAACTTGATCCAAGTCATCTATTTATTGTGTGGACTTTTGGGCTTTTGTGTTTTTACTTTGGAAGCGTATCTGGAGCTTAGCAGAAGAATTTCTTGCTTCTAACTAAAAGCAAGTAAAAGATTTGTATTACATTATCTATATACATAGTGGATTCTGAATTTGTCTACGAGAAATGATTTTTAAGAAGAAGAAAAAGGAAACATGATGAGGATAGCACCTAGCAGATGCAGCAAGGTTTTTCAAAGATGTTGAACAGACTTTTGAAGAAGGTGGGTTTTTTCCACATTCAAAGGGCTTGTTTCTAGCTGAGAGGAGCCAGTTACCTTTTATGAATTCCATCGGTGTCACAAAAATAGTGGTGTTAATTAATTTTTAACAATTAGCTGGGATAATCCTAAAAGCAAATCCCAGTAACATTTTTTAAGCCTTGAAACAGAACAAAATATCTGTAGCCATTAAGAAAACTGTAGAATAAAGAACAGGGGTCTATAAATGCAAGGTGTACTAGGACAACCAGGGACTACTTTCATCAGTGGAAATTGTGGGTATAGAGCATACCACAAAATGGGTTACTTGAATTAATCTCGATAAAACCTTTGAAAAACATTCCAAAATAGTCATAGAGGTGTTCAGTAGTTCAATTCTAGACCTGATCCAAAAAAGAGGACTTCTGAAATGTATTGACCTCAAAGGTTGTTATCCTGGGTTTTTACTGGTATGATAGAAAATGTTATAAGGGAAGTGTTAATCTATTTTAAGTCAATATAAAAGAAAGCCTTCAATTATGATTAACTAATGAAGCTGGAGGAAAAAATAAGAAATAAAGAATAAATCAGAAAACCCACCACTACTGACTAATGTAGTAAGATTTTTCTATTGCATATCAAATGAATAATACATGTGAATCCTTAATTTTTGATTTAGATATCTTCAGACGTATTATGTATCCTTATGAGTTACATATGTCCACCCATAGAGAGAAAGTACTAACAGGTGCACATGGCAGAGAATAGGTGGAAATTTCCAAATATACTACTTTTTGCATAGAAGTTCATTATTCCAAAATGCATACATAAAAATCTTTGATCTCTCAACGTTCAACTATGGTCTTCAAGGAGGAAACAAGAATGGGAAGCAGTTTATAAAAAGCTTGTGCTAGAATTGTGAACTGAGCTTGGCTGAAAAATGATACTGTATACATTGCTCAGAATCAAGGTCAAAAGTGAATTAGGAATCCAGGCCCCGAGTAATGAGGGCTTAGCACTCAGCAGAAATGACATGCCCAGTTTCCAGCTCAGAAGTGCCAGCTGACCTGCCAACCCAGCATTCCAGATCTGAAAGGGGGAAATCTGCTCTCCTAACTACAGACAAGATGTGTGCTACTAATTATTGCTTGTAGAGGCTTATGATGAAGTACAGTAGGATATTTGTCTGGAAGCCAATTCTCAGCCTAGAATTCAGTCAGCCCAGGCCATGTAAATCTGTCTCAAAAAAAGTAATATAAGCAATATTCAGAAAGAAGGGTCTTTTACTGAAGGGGGATAGAAGGGGAAAGAATCAGTCTGACCATTCTATCTAACATAAACTCTTCATTTGAGCTATAAAGAGATTTAATAGTTGATTGGACAGAAAGATACTTAAAAAGGAAAAAAAAAAAATCCTGCTCACAAAAAAACTAAGATGAATATATTGAAGACATCCAAGATGCCCTAGAGTCTAGTGTTGTTGATTAAATTAGACACCTGTTCATTTCTGACCTCTTCTGTCTTGTGAGAACACATGTCAGCAAAGTCTTTACATACTCAAATTAACTCTAAATATTCGTAGCATTCTTTTTTCTTTCTTTTTTTTTTTCCCAAATAACAATTTTTTCATCAAATTTCTCATTTCCAAATCACTACAAAGTAAGGCACAGGAATGCCTTATTGTACGAAGTATGCAAATACTGAACTATGAAGTAAAATAATATTGTTTATTCTGTGGTGTTGGTAATCTTTGTTCAAAGTACAAATAACAATAAAAACATACCTAAGGTATATTCAGTCCTGTGTGAGGTGCTCGTGTTCCCAGTATTATACACAAGACATGACACTGGCTGAAGCACTATTATTAAAGAGAGATTAAAACAGCTGTACATTATGCTGAAACACTCACTCTTTCCTTTACAAACAGACGGTCCTGGATTACAAGCAGCACTTGACCATTTAAATCACTACAACAACCAGATTTAACCAGCTGGGCCATATTCTCTTAGGCAATGCCTGTTGACCTCCTCAGTCACAGCTGCTGAGTTGAAATTCTCATTAGAGAACTTATTTTCAGAAGCCAAAGGACTCTGATTAAATACATCTATTTAAACATGATAAAGTCTTTTCAGTATATATTTAATTTCCAATGTTACAGGTACAATAGAGACCACGAGTACTATACAGAAGCGTGACACTTAATATGTGAAGGTATACCCAAAATATTTAAGTATTTTACACCAGCCACTTGTACTACTCAAAATCAGATTCTATAGATGGACTAGAAACTTACTATATAATAACACTGAAAAAGTCTTGTTGTACTTGCATGGGTATTAGAGCAGATGACTGGAATTCTTCGGTTCTTTATTCCACTTCTAACTCTACACTTAACTTGACATATAACTGTATGTTAGCCCAGTCCCCACAGCTACACTGATGGTCATGGAGCTCCTTTGTATAAAAAAAACTGTATTAGGTTGTTTTAAAGAGACTACAAAATGGCAAAACATTTGCATAATCTCAGACCTCATTTCTCCCACTGATTCTGCACTGTTGCAGTTGCAGTACCCACAGTCACAACAAAAATCAGTCTTAAAATAGTGATTATTTTTAAAATGCAATTTTAACCCAATCAAACCAGTCTGGAGAGTTTACTTCTTTTTAATTTAGAGAAACCTCTGAATATTGATATAGATGTTCAAATCTGTCATAAGATTTTTGGTATTCCTAGTCTACACAGAAGTGTAAAACCACTGAAGTTCCTAAGTGTAACATCTTTAAGAATTTGCAATATTTCTATTAATGATTTCTCTGTGCTAGTTTATACGATACCAGTCAGATGTTCACTAATTAAATTCTGTAACTGGAAGTGACCTTTCTTCCTACAGAAAATACTGGATGAATTGAAAAGAACTTCACATGAAGCTACAGTCAATTACCTTTGAACTTACGGGTAGACTTTAGAATAGTTTTCCACTATAATATGGCCCATAAAAGGCAAGATTATTTTATAGATCAGAAATTACCTCTATTACACACCTGATGAGAACCCATAGCATGGAAGGCTCAGATGCAGTGAGAGGGATCTCTCTGCTGGGCACATACCTCTCTTAAATCAAACAGTGTATACTAATACAGATGAAGTGCAGAAAATATTGAGAATTCATACAAAAATAATCTATGAAACACCTGAATGCTTACAGTAAGATACAATGTTTAAACTTTATGACACACATTCCTATTAGCACAGCACTCAGTATACTCCTGGAAAAGTCTTAGCTGTGGTGTCACTATAATCAACAGCAACTTGTATACACCCGCAGCAAAGTATGAGCCAAGACCTTTGATTAGCATGGAGTGTCGAACGACTGTTACTGACTGTAAAAATCAACTTTGCCAAAGTAACATTTAAAATAGTTTTCCCAGTCTAACCACCAAATCTAAGAAAGCAATTTTTAAAAGAGTGATCTTTACAGCTGAAAACAGACAGATGGTAGTAAAGAATCTGGGACATTCTCTCTTTAGAGATGTTTCACCAGCTTCAGAAAGGACACCTATAGAACACATTTATCTATGTGCTGGCATTTAACAATTATGCCAAGAAATTTGAAAGCTTGCTTCCATCCCTACACGATTTTATCACATATTTAAGCATTATTGTATCAGCATCAATTTTAGTTACATTGCTACATGAAACTGAGGGATCCTAAAGTGCACCGCTTAAAGTTGACTGTTACCGTACCATGAAATTGAGGAGGTAAAATCATTCTGCACTCATTCATATTTCAAAGAAAGAAGTAACCACAAAGTTCTACTGTGTTATGGTTCTACAATGTTACAAATATACTTCCTGGGTTATTTTTAATGCCACAAAATAACACTGGCAAAATAACTAACAAAATCCACATAGATGCCTCCACACCTGTTTGTATATTTCAGAGCCTCCTGCTCTCACATCCTCCCCGGTACAAACTTCTGTATGAGCTCACAGACTAGAAGGTGTTGCTTCAGAAGCAACCAAGACTTCATTCTACTTGACATGGGAAGAGATTTTTATACTGAACCTTAACCTTGTGCACATATATACTGATAAACTCATTCTGCAACTCTTGATAGTCTCCTATCAAGAGACTAAAATCATAACAAAGTTGATGAAAATATCTGAGTAAGGACTGAATACATAAACTGCCTTAGAGCTCGAAGACTTGTCCTCATTTTTATCTCTTTTTAACTTATGTAGGTCAGAACTAGGTGCTCTTTACAATGAAAGTGTTTCCCATTGTCCTAGCCACAGAAGCTGGGTCATTAAGGTGATGAAAGATGAGAATTTCTAAGGCAAAACTAACCAGCTCTTGTTATATTCATTCCTATTGTTTAAAATAAACATTTATCTTTTAAAAGAAAAAGAACAAATAGCACTGAAGGATATATCTAATAACTTTACAACCAGTTAAGAGTTCATCATAACCTTTCAAGAGTTTAGTTTTCACCTAAACCAACATTATTGGCTTTGACTCAGACGCAACTATCACAATTTAGAAAGTTTTAAAAAACCGGCACATTTGTCTAAAATTCCTAATGGACCTCAGACTACCATTGCCATGGTAACCTGTGAATAACTTTATCCTAGCCTTTGCCAATTAGCAATTATCTGGCCCTTGATACCAAACACATTCCTTATGCCATAAAAATTGTAGGGTTTGGGAGTGGGCAAACTGTATTGGCCTTATCCAACACATACCTTCTTGCTCAGTCCTGGTCATTTCTTCTAGTTTCTTCTGCTTCAGTGTGTCCACCACATCTGCAAGGCTTCCTTTACGGCGTTCTGGCGTTCCAAAATTAACACTGGTCATTAGCTCACTGCGGTCACGACCTCCGTCATCGGGCTTGTTTGGTGAGGTAGAGGTATTTCGGAAGGAATATAGGGAACATAACTTATTACTCTCTGATTCCTGCAAAGAAACAATACAATATGAAAACACAGGCTACCTTTTATGCCAAAAGGATATAAACCAGGTAAGAGTTAAGAGCATTATTTATTAGTTTGTAATACTAATGAGCCTACATATATCCTCCAATTTCAAAAATGAATATTATGATTTGAGCTTCCTGAGTTTTAGCACTTGGCAGGGGCTCTTTTTTCCTTAAGGTCAGTCCTCTTCATGTTTCTAACAGTCATACTTCATATCTAAGCTACTCCTGATCAAGGATCTTCCTTGTCAGAAACAAGCTCCTTCAACACTTTTTTCAATGAACTTGTTAAGCTCCTACAGTTTTATTTAGTTCCTTAAGGGCAATACATGTGGCACTAAGAAAAAAATATAGACAGGGACAGAT
>JBCJKH010030421.1:4176-29229 GCA_039877255.1 Loriculus beryllinus | reverse complement strand
AGGGTTGGAAAGGACCTTAAGATCATCTAGTTCCAACCCCCCTGCCATAAGCAGGGACACCTCACACTAAACCATGTTTTCCAAAGCCATATTATCTTCATGCACTGTACTTTTCCCATTTGCAAATATTCCTAATGCAGCTTCCTTGCTTCTTTTTTCAATAAATCAAGAGACAGAGGGTTGTTCCCCATTCAGAATTGTGATAATGAAAAGCTTTCAGAAACAATGATATTTTCACGATTTGAGATGGTAGCCAGAAAGAAAATATGTGCTTTTTCCAACCTGTTTAACTGTTTTCTCAGCTGAAAGAGGAATTATTAGCATGTACATAAAATTTTAGTTCTATTAATAAGTATTACTTTAGTTGTGAATAAATCTTGGAAGAGAGCATGTTTTGAATCTTTTGCCACATATGAATGGTTCTGGATATTACCAATATTTCTTCAGGATGAGTTCCACACTGAAAACTTGGTTTAATCAACAGTATATGCTTTTGTAACACTCTGCAAATGTTTGATTCACATTAGAAACTAATGAAATACGGAAGAAAATAATCTCCTTTACAACACGTAAATGTTGGTCATCTTCCCCAAAATGGAACTATTTTCAGAAACTTTGACAGCTGGCCAATATCCAGCCTGCATATATAATACAAGACAAAAAAAAAAACAAAACCCAAACAGATTTAGTATTCCATTATTAAGCCTCAAAAGTAAACATGCACTGTAGCAATGCAGTCTTCATGTGCTTAGAAAAAGACAATTAGAAGCAGTCTCTGAAAAATCTGAAAATCACTTTTTCAGGTGGTCGAAGGATCAAACTTCAAATTGGAAAGGAACTTCGAGGCAGATTTGCTTGAAGCTTATAAAATGAACTTCTCTTGTTCCTAAAATACTAGAAGGACTCTTCAAGTGAAAAGCCATATATGTTCTCGTATTTTACCAGATTTTTGAGTTCCAGGTAAATGAGGGGACCTTAACTACACTGGTACCTGCTGGAAGGTGCCAGGGTAGTTAAGCAGGGCACAAGTAACTCAGGCAGTTTCTGGAGTGCATTAATGACAAATTCCTGACACAGACAAATGATGAGACAACAAGGTCTCTCCTGGACCTTATATTTACGAACAAGGAAGAAGTGGTTAGAGATGTGAAGATCAGGGACAGTTTTGGCTGCAATGACCATGAGATGGTGAAGTTCAGGATGCTGAGGAGGGAAAAAATGAAAAAGCAGGATCACAATCCTGGACTGTAGGAGAGGAGACTTTGGCCTGTTCAGAGATCTGCTTGGAAGAATGCCAATGCGTGACCATTCTGGAGGGAAAAGGGGTCCAGTAGAGCTAATCGATTTTCAAGGGTCATCTTCTCCAATGTTCAAGAATGAGACTAGATAGATGGATAGTGAGGAGGATTGAAAACATGAACTATTGGACTCAAAGGGCTGTCATCTGCTGATCTGTGCAAAGTCCAGCTAGTGTACCCTACACCAGCAGTGTACCCTACAGGTGGGTAGTGGGTCCAGTGCTGTTTAGCATTTTCATTACTGTCCGAGGTTATGAGACAGAGTGCACCCTCTGCACGTTTGTAGTTGATATAAAACTGATAGGAATGGGTGATAGGTCCAGTAAAGTCTGCTGCCATTCCATGGGACCTTAATGGGTCAACAAAAATGTTAGGAAATACAACAAAGTGAAATGCAAAGTCCTGCACCTATCAATAAACACTGTGGGCTGGCTGACTAGAGAGAAGCTTTGTAAAAAAAGACCTGAAGGTCCTGGTTGAAAAGTGGAAAATGAGCCAGCAAGTCACCCTTGCAGGAAAGGTGGCCAGCAGCACCCTGCTGCACTAGGAAAAGTATCTCCAGCAGGATAATGAAGATGATTATTGATGAGAACAAATCTGGAGTGCTGTGTAAGACAGGCATGGAGATATTGGAGTGAGTCTAGCACAGGGCCATGAAGATGATTAAGGGTTTCAGTGTCTCAAATAAAAAGAGACGCTGGAAGAACAGCAATTGGTTTTGCCTGGAGAAGAAAAGGCTGGAGTTAAGGGGCTTGTGTTATCAATGTACATAAATATGACAGGAGGCAGTAAAGAAAAGCCAAACTTACCAGTGATGCCCAGTGACAGAACAAGAGGAAATGGGCACAAATCAAAATTCAGTTTAAACACAAGAAAGACCTTTCTACTGTAAGGGTGCTAGAACACTGGAACAGGTTGCCCAGGCCAGCTGTAGTCTTGATCCTTATCCTCAAAACCTGACTAGAGGCAACCTGCTCCAGATGACCCTGCTTCGAGCAGAGTGGTTGAACCAGACAATCTCCAGAGGCACCTTTAGACATTAACTTTCTGTGACTCCAAAGCTGTCTCTTCTGTCATCAGGCTGCTGCTCCTGCCAACCATGCAGATTCAGAGCAGTAGCTCAAGACAATCAGCAACAGACAGACTCATGTCCAGGCTGTTAGCTGAGACAGGCAGAATCTGCACTGCTGACAGCCTGCCAGCACAGTATGGAAACTGTGAGAGAAAAGAGCTTTGCAAGACAGAACCTTCTGAAGTAGGGCTTTAGTCCCTAGTTCCAGGTTATTTGCTTTATTTGTTATTAGTACCCTTGTGCACATCACTTGGTTCTGAAGATTTCAAAATGCCTACAAGTGAGTATATTTTGATTTTCCATGGTTGACACAGTATCGTTCACTCCATGCCATGGAAGGTCATGACAGGACAAGGCAATAGAAACACATTAATTAGAAAGAAGGAGGCATATTACTATATAACAAGACTAACACATCTAGTGCTTTAAATAATGCGTCTAGCTCTTCAAATATACTACAGAACATTTATTATTTCCTTAAGTTAAATATAAATTCCTCAATGTCACTGAGGAGAAGGAATTACCAAAAAAACCCCAAATAATACCATGAGATATAACTAAGCCTTCCAGCCTTGCGTTTTGATTTTCCAATCTCACTTTTACAGACAAAGAAAGAAACTTGTGGAGTTTTTTCACAGATCCAGTCCCATCTTTCTTTATAAAACTGTAAAACACATTGAGAATAAAAAGAAATACATTGCTAATAGGAAAAAAAAAAAAGTAAAAGGAGTGTGGTTTCATCCCTTTCCTTCCTTTAGCCTTGTCTCTAGCTGCAGAAGCATTTGGTCACACAGAAAAGACAGTGATCCTATTCTTCCACAAACATCGTCAGCAACTAACAGGACAGAAAAACAGTGGAAAACTTCCATGATCCTCTTTATCTATTGGATAAATCAATGTTCCCAAACCTCCCTGGAGAACTGAATCCCTCCTAGAATCTTATGGACCATCCATGTGGGACTTGTCACATGCTGAGGAGTCATCCATCATGTGAAGTCACACAGCAAAGGGAGAAGCACTGCAGCAGAAGACATTGATGGTACGCTACATTTACTACACAGCACTCACTAGTTCATAAACACTGTATTCCCACACAGTTCTGAAAGATCTGCTCCAGAAAACTTAACACGGGCTTAAAAGCCACCAGGATATGTAGAAAAGTATGTAACATCTTCAGATAAGCTAGAGGATAAGTTTATTCCCTTATTTGCATAAGTAACCTAAGACTTGATTGAGTTCTGTACCTTGTCCATACCGTGAGGCTTCTTTAGATACACAGAAAGGTGTATATTTGTTACCGCCTTCATCTCCACCATGTTTCAAATATCTCCTAAATTAAAACAAATGCTCTGGTTTTTTTTTTTTTCCAGCAAAAGCAGTACGTAGTCACATTTAATGGATGAAACAACATTCTTGTAAATGGCTTAGATTCACAGTAGCTGAACTTCAAAAAAGTAATCATTTATAGCTGGAGACAGTCATCCAGCACAGAAGATCTGGACCAAAGGAGTTGTTAATTACAGCCAAAGAGCCTCTTGGAAGGAGAGCCCTTTTGATGAAATACACCCAAGAGTGCCAGCTATGGGTGACACCACATAAGACTTTTATTTTTGTCAGTCAAGTTTAAACACCACCCAATTTCTATCCACTACATTTCATAAGTAATATCATACAGCGGACCTGTAAATGCCAAGCAGTGATAGTGGGAACCAGGATTCATACCTGAGCTTCATTCCAAATTTTGCCAGAGACACCTGCATCAGCAATTACCTTACCTACACATAATGTTCTTTGGAAAAACAGGCTGGACTGCTTGATGTCTTCATCATTCACCCATTCCTCCCAGTGAGAGTGGAGGAGGTCTTTTATTTTTCTGGGGCTAGTCAAATTTAAGCAGTCCAGTCCAGTCCATAACAGAAATGACAAAAAGAATATCTCACAGAGATATTCAAAATCATAATATACAGTGAAGTATTTTGAATACTATGGATGTAAGCTATTGTAGCAATCCAAACATATAATGAGAATTATCCTTACATAATATCAGTCTAGTCTGATACAATTCCGACATTATTTTCAGTTGCTGATGACTTTCCTAAATTAATGCTTCGCTTCTGATATGTTGAAACCCCATAATTATTTCCATAGTTCCAGCATAACTGACAGAATGGGTGCTTTCTAATGCTTGTTAATAAGCAAGAAAGAATGTAAGGGTGCAAAATAGTGCAGCTGTACTACTGAAACCAGAACACTACAGAGCTGAATATTTCTTACAATTTCAGTCACTAGGTAACCTTTCTGTCCCATCCTGATTTGCTTTAATTAAAGGACCTGTTCAGTTTCTAGACCTTTCAAGTAAAATTCTTAAATGACATCTTGAGCACTCACCCAAAAGCCTAGGGGATTATATTATGCTGCATGAAGCATAATTTATGCCCAAAACTCAGATAACATCCATAGTTAGATGCAGCAGATCACTCAAAAGGTTTCTAAATAAGCAGAATTTCAGAGGCTTTGGAGATGAAAACACAACCAAAATTGAGTTTAAGAAGACCAGAGTTAGAGTAATCAAAACTACCATCAGCTAGCCTCCTCCCTTTCTTAGGGTATTCCATCAGATGTCCTGACCCATCCCTCTTCCCATAGGTGTGAGTGACTGCTGATAAAACTGCTATTACTCTTCTCCACTGGAGATGGCCATTCACATTATACTTCTCAAACAACTTCAGCAGAAGAGTTTCCCAAGACTCTCCCAGTTAGCCCAGCTCTGCCCAGAGCAGAGGTCCTACTCAGAACTTTTGTACTCGATGACATCTAGCTGGTCTGCTCCTTGACCAGTCCATTACTGATACATACCAGTCTGCCGGGCACCACCAGTAGCTGCAATACCCATTAACCAATTTAGTGATCTACCAGCCCTGTCATGGCAACATGCCCTGGCCACTCCTTCTTTCTTTCTTCATGGTCATTACTCAGAATGAACTTCAATGAGTCCTGACAATAGGGAATAGTTTCCAAATTCATGCCTGACCTATGGCTTACACCCCAGTACTACAGATTGTAAAGCAGCCTGGGCAGTCCTAAGCAAGCACAAATATTGATGTTACATTGTCTTTCATTTTAAAATTGAGCAATAGTTTACAAAGTGGGATGTCAGCTGCCAAAAAGTTTACATGCAAGTGAAACCTGGACCATCTAATCAAATCATTTCACACTTCAAAAGACATCAACAGAGTTCTTGCTCCCCAAAAATGTGGGATGCTCAGGAAAGGCTATTGTTCTCTGGGGTCAGCAGGAAATATCCCTGATTAATGTCTTGTTTAAGGCTTAAAGTCACTTGATCAAGACCTATATAAAATTATAGTCTTGGGCACAGTGATTCATTTCTGTTAGAAGGACTTCAATATTCAGAACTTCAAAAACCATGTATGGTCATTCTGATATAATTCAGAGTAGCCCCTCATTTGATCTAGGGGATCAAGTCCCTCTAAATGGGCAGTTGCTAAAACTCTGGCTTGGTACTTGCTAGAGAGGCTCCGGTTAATACCTGGGAGAGAGGATTTCTCCCCACAAATGCAGCTAGTGTCTGATAGTTCTAATGACCAGGTTCTGGCAGCTTCACAGGCAAGAGATTCAAAGCTTGTGTGAAGTGGATAGTAGTATAAAAGCCATGCTCTGATATAATTCAGTATGTTCTGGTACATTTGCAGCAGAGAACAATGTACTACTGTTAGAGAGAACCAACTTTAGTGCTAGGCCAATTTTAATTGGATAATTAGTTTCCTTCATTGCATCTAAGTAGGAGTTAAAATGTAGTTTACAACACAAATATTATTTTCTCATCCTTTTTTTTTTGATAGGTTGGGAATAAGGAGTTTAATCCAGACCTGAGAACAGCAGCCATACACCAACTGTCGTCTGGTCCCAGAAGGTTCTGTTGTGGCAACATCTCAGCCATTTCTATTCATATCTTTGCAGATCCACTCTCCTTTCCATCTGCACTGAACAGTTACCTGAAAGTGCTGGCAGAATTCAGAAATTACTGCAGATTGAACACCTAGCACACAGTGAGAAAAGCCAGTTGCACGCATTTCCTACGTGTGGCACAATTAGTCCTACAGCATAGCTGCTCTGGTGCTTTGCCAAGATGGAACTAAACCCTAAAATGGAGTAAAACTTAAATCATGACAGAAGCTGAGAGCAAAAACTTTGAAGGCCAAGCTACCTGTATTGGTGTTTTGACTCCAAGATAATCTCAACAGTTTTTAGTTGTAAATATAGGTGCCACTAAAATTATATTTTTTACATGTTATGACAATAGCCATGGTTCTTTCTTATAAGTGTAGCTTCCAGGTTTGGACAGTGCTTTACCATGACTGTGTCTTTATAGAGATTCCCCTAGCAGAAATACCAAATAAGTGTGAGGCCCTGTGGCTTGAAGTTTGAAGGCAAAGCTTCCTTTTTGGAATGTCTTTTGTCATACTGAAGCAAAACGTTATTTTTTGAAAACATGAATGTTCTGTACCTGTAATAGAAAATTATCTATATTGCCTGTAGTCCTGGAATAACTGACAATCCTATGGGTAGACATGTAGAAAACCCTTATATTTTAGTTATCCCTTGTGCTTGGCAGTAGATCAGTATAATCTGCCTTTTATTAGGTTACTGGATGCTGTGGCAAGAAAAAAAATAAACACATTTGGCTTCTAAGCACTTTGAAATAAGTACTTTGAAGCCTCAGTAAGTGATAATCAAGAAAAATGGCACTAAGATCTTATGATAAATCTTCTCTATATATTTAAGTAGGATTATTTGTGAAGCCTCAGAAATTAAAATGATTATATATAGCCTTACTTAAGACTTGAGTTTAATAAAGCATATGATATTGGTTTATTTCTCTTTTGAAGTAAGGTAGATACAGCAATGCCAGTCAAATGAGCTCTCCTGTGAGTAGCAGAACTAATGAAAGATGGTTCCTTCATCCCATATACCTGTTGGACACCACCATTTCTCATCATGCCACTCCAATCAGAGAGCACATGCAATGTGGATAGTCCAAAGTTAGACTTAGCCCACTACTGCCTAGTAAAATACACAGCGTTTGCTTTCTGCCTACCCTTTCCTCAGAAGCAGGCTAATTTAAGTCTCTTTCTTCCCTGCAGCCCCTATTTTTTCACATGACTTGAAGAAACAAAAGTAAGCTACAACCCATACAGGTAACTCAGATTTGGCTCAATTTGACTAAGGAATTAAAAAAATATTAGCTAGAGGACGCAGATGGACAGACAATGCCACAGCATAAGTCTCTTCCAAATATCTTGAAATCAAGTTTAAAAATAACTTCTCTCGGTAGCCCATTCAATCAGAATTACTACCAGAGGTTTCAATGTTATAAAATTAATTATCATTTTCACCATGGAGTGATTCCAAAATTTCTTGTTGGCTACTAAAGAATTAAAGAGTATTCAGAAAGCTCATAAGGTCTCAATCCTCTTGGCAGACAGAAGAATTTTGCTTCTTCGTCTTCAAAGTCTTTTTTTTCTTGTACCCAGAAAGAACAGTATCATTTCTCTACAACACTTCTTCACCTCTGGCTACAAGAGTCATCTTTCTGAGTATCATTACTAGACTATGGAACGCAGTACTGTTGTCTCAATACTTCCAAAATGTCAGTTAATAATTGTCAGGTGTTTTAACATTTCTTGAAGCATAAAATAAGTGCGAGAATGGGCATAAGAAGGCAATGAGACTGTGAATTCTAAGTAATGTATAATTTAGTCATTTGACGTTTAGAGAACCTTAAGTTTACAAGAAACAAAGATATTTTCTATAAACTCTTCTCTTCCAGTATCATCTTTCCTATGTAATCAAGTTGCTCAGGACCATCCCATTGTCTACATAAGTCAATGAGCCAACCTGAGAGCAGGCTGGGAATTGCGCTGGTCATACAGCAGGAGCACTTTTTTTGCACGCATACATCTTTGCAAGCATTGCCCAAGGTTTTTCACACAACATGGGCAACGGCTTTTAGTTCTCCTATCTGTCAAGTTACAGGTCATAGACAAATACCACCTATACAGCAGCAGTTTCAGATCTATGACAAAACTGTTCTTGAAGGTTTCATATGAACATGTATGTATATAAAAATCAGCTGATTGTGACACCTAATGCTAACAGTTAATTGCTTCCGGGTTTAACATCTCTCACTTAACAATAACACATTTCATTTCCATTTTTTGCAACTGGCCCCAGAGCCAAAAGTTATGATAAAGACCTATCAAAATTACTAACCAAAACAAAAGGCCACCTGTTATTTTCCAGACCATTGAAATATGTCAGGGGAAAGCTTCTATAAAAATTTTAGAGTAGCAGTTAAAAATAAACACTTAAAAGTTACCAAAGCGGAACTAACACAATGCAGACATTCCCTTGGGAATACATTAACATGACTCATTTAGGAATTTATCTTGGGTTTACATCCTATGTCATGAGTGTCTTGCTTGCAAACTGTAAAATAAATATATTTCTGTCTTCAAGATAAACAAAAATTCTGAACCTTCACACAAATTACAATAGATTTTAACTTGTTCATAATTCCTCTTTAGGATCCATCTATAAGAAAGCAGAGGCTGCAAATTTTTGAGCATCAGATTAGATGTCACAGTAGTGTCCTTCATGTTAAAAGCCAGAACATCAATATGCCAGGGGGTTACACAAATAAATATCTGCACCTGTTAAGAATGACACTTCAAGATTTTCCCATTTTCCTGACTTATGTGGCTAATAGAAGGCTGAGAATGATATCCCAAAAACCAGTGAGAGCAACATTTCATCTGCATACATGTACTACTTTCACTTGGCAGGAGAAAATGTGATGCTCTCTATGCCAAAATGCCATCAAGCCACCTTAGCTAGGCACTCTTGTGGGGCTCAGGAGCAAGGGAAAGAGCAGCAATAGTCCATGATGCTTTCTGCCAAGCAAAATGGAAAGGTTAGGGCAATCACCAGTGTTTCATTGGATATGATAGTATTTTCCTCTCCAAAGCAAATCAGAAAAGTTCATTCATCTTGAAAATTTTTTAATAACAGCTGCTCGCAATTGGTTTTAAATATGTCTGGCTAGACATAACGGTTTATTGCATATATTACCTTAAACTAACCAATAACTCAAAGACTCTGGTTTCATGGTTAGAATTATCCTGTTAAAGCTGAACTCTTCTTGCATCTGAAATAGAGCTGGACTTGTGCAACAAAACAAAGCAGTACTTTTGCCATCTGATACTTTATCTCTGGCAAATTATTTTTCAGATTTTTTAGGAAGTTTCTTTTATGTTGAAGCTGTTTATCTACTTGTGGAAATACAACTCCGCTTCTGAGTTTTAGTGAAGTGAAAAGAAGGCAACCCAGGAAATTTCTTCTCAGGTTATCATAGAATTCAATGGGAAACAGAATATTACCTAACGACTCTTATTTCTTGTCAGATTTGGGACTCTCCAATGTGAAATAAAACTTCAAGTATATTTATCCATGTGAAAATGCCATTGAAATTTAACGTATGTTCCTCTCCCACTATGCTTAATCACTAGGAGCTGGCAGAAAATATCAGCACCGAAATCCAGCTTTAACAAGTTTGGCTGGAGATCTCGTGAAAATCTGAGATGATGATGGTAAGAATGACAACAACAGAATCATCTACCACCACACTATTAACACCAAAACCATCACCTAGTTACTTCTATGTTGATATGAGTCTTTTTCAGCGAATAACCTTTATGCTAGATTCATTCGATCTGTAAGTTATAAGTAATTGATAATGTTACCTGGTTCTTAAAACTGTTAAAGACATGCAAACTAGTCCTAAGATGAAATAAGGTCTTGAGATTTTAAATTCTATTTAACCAGACTAAAACCCTTGTGCTAATTGTCATTGCTCCTTACCAAACACCTTTAAATGACTTTGCTATCTCTTATATGTCAGTAATATTAATGATTACAGATCTCCTATCAAGATCAATAGGAATGGTTATTTAAATTACAACCTTTTTTCTTTTTTTCCTAGCTTGTGGCCTCAGTCGGGTAGTATCAGCTTTTCATAATCAATGTATTACTTGCTTACCTACCACTACATTCACCTGTACTTCCAGGATGACGATGTTTTGGAATCTCTTTTCTTCATTTTGCAAGACAAAGACCAAAAAGTTATTTTAAAACGTCCTGCTTAGATAAAACTCAAGGTTATACATAACTCTTTCACTCCTTTTGCATTCACTACTTTTATACCCAGTGTATCAGTGGCCTCAACTAGAGCAACACACATCAATCAACCACTGTTTTTTTATTCCACAGCAGGCTGAATTACTTCAAGGATGCTGTAAAACCCAGTTATGTACACTAATATGAAACAGAACTAAACTGAAATGTAAAGCTCAAAAAATAAAGTCTTGCCTAGCTGCACTCTTAGCCTCTTTCGTAGGAATTATTTGGCCTGCTGTTCACCCCTTACCTGTTATTATTGAAACACTGTAATTGCTATGTTCTGTCAGAAATGACTAGCTATTTAATTTATAATTCCACTCTCAGTTTCATAAACTCACAATTAATCCCAGATGCAATCAGGTCAGTGTCAAATACCTTCCTGAATCATACGGTGAAATAATTACCAAATATTGTTTGATATTATTGCAAAGATATTATTGGTTATTTGGGTTGGTTTCCATGCTGTGAGTGCCAAAACCAAAATGCATACTAAGAATCCCAAGTGCAATCATGACAAAATTAAAATAATTTTGTGGCTAGCATCATTTGGTTACAGGATCAAAGCAAAAATATTACTGGATGCCAAAAGATCAAGTTCTTTTGTTGTAGCAGAACCATGAGTAATGAAAAACTGAATAAATGCATTAGTGCAACAATTTAGGATGGCCAAAATCTATTTTGCTAAGAACAATTTGCAGAAATTCCCAGTGCTCACAAATATTTGTTAATGAAAAAGTCACAAAATAGAGAAAGGGTCTTGTTTGTTTGTTTGTTTGTTTTTACAAACCTCATTGAATACAAGTTTCCTCACTTTTCCTGGCATTCTTCTATGGCTGCAGTCTGAAAGGAATAATCTTTATCAGAGACTTCCTTAAATTATCTAGCTTTAAATCGTAACAGAAACCACTTATGATAGTCTATAGTAGTTACAGGTTTTGTTTCTTTGTCCATTGAGAGAAAGGCTTATCATCTTAAAACCAAGCTTTTCACATTTGATAAAACATGAACTACTACTACACAATAATCCACTGTGTGACAAAGGAAACCAGTACTACTTCAGGGAATCATGCTGTAACTGGAACCAAACCAGGCTTTATTTACAAATTTGTATGTTCTGCTACTATGGTGTCTGCTTTTCTGCAAAAAATACTGAAAAATAAAAAAGCCAATTATACAATTTACATAGACAAGTACCTTGATCACTGCACTGGCTGGTACTCACCTACTGCCTGGTTTTGCCCTTCCCTGTTCCTCTTGCAGCACAGTAATTTGGACATAGCTGTTCCTCTTGCAGCACAGTAATTTGGACATAGCTGTACAGGCACTCAGGGAAGAAAAGCAAGAGGCATGAAGCACTTAGCAGGCACTAGTTAATGGCAAGCGAGCGCAGTGCTGTAAAACTGATGTGTAAGTACATGCAAAGTCATGCACAGACCGCACATATAATAATTGCCACAGAATGGCAAAATGAGAAAAGAAAGGTCTGGTGGGGGCAAAGAGAAAAACAAAATGTATCTTACGTCATAACATTGTCCTACTCACTATAAATGTTCCTCTTGATAAGAAGAGGAAAGGTTTATTTTTAAAGTGGCAAGGACGCATTAAGCAGATTGAGAGCATGGCATTACTTAGGTATATTAAGAAAGAAAGAACATACAAAAAACAGTTACATGCTGCCAGTTCAATGTAACAGCTATACACACACACCGTATCAGAGAGACCTGCACATCATTCATGACACCAGTTGGCCTCACCTCAAGCCACTATTGCAGGCTCATGGTCAACAGAGATTAGCACTGGTTTTGTGGACAACCTCAGGATGACCTCTAAAATCAACACAATAAAGATTACAGAGTTTGTACAGTACATATGATAGAGTTTCAGTGTGTTATAGGTCACATAATCTTCCACTGCTTGATCTACACAGAGTAGAAGATAGATACTTGTCTTGCATTTAGCAGTAGCAGTCAATTTTTCTCCTGGTTAGTAGCTGGTGCAGCTGTGTTTTGACTTTCAGCCTGGGAACAGAGCTGATAATACTGATGTTTACTCTGACCAAGGACTTTGTGAGTCTCATGCTTTGACAGGGAGAAGGGTAGGCTGGGAGGAAGCAGGGACAGGACACCTGACCCAAACTAGCTAAAGAGGTATTCCATACCACAGCACGTCATGCCCAGTATGTAACTGAGAGTTACCCAGAAGGGCTGGTGCTCCAGGGGGTTGGAGGAGGTTTCTGTTGGTGCTCGGTTGGGCAGGGTGGGGTAGCAGTAGTGATTTGTGTTATACCTTAGTTACTAAACTGTTCTTATCTCAACCTGTGTGAGTTGCATTCTTTTGATTCTCCTCCCCGTCCCTCAGGGAGCAGGGGGAGGGCAAGAAAGGAGGGCTGAGTGAGTGAACGAGTTGCGTGGCTGGGTTTAAACCACGACAGACTGCAATTCTTTTCCAGATTAATTCACCTGAATTTGGAGTTCTATATGCAATGCCTACATTTGTACTAGATGTTCAAGCTCCAATTATGGCTATCTAGGTTCAAACATATATATGGTGCTACCTGAAATTATTCAAGGCATCTACATTGCAGCTACATGCAAGAGACCCAGACCTCTTTGGAGATGCAGTGGAGGCGAGGAAGGATAGCTAAAAGCTTGTAAGATGTTCCTGGGCACATACCTGGGCTACTGAATCAAGCTTGTAGTCCCTATAGCAGATAGAGCCCAGACTGCAATTCAGCTTAGCTGTAATTGCCTACTGCCTGGCCAGCTGAAAGATGGGCTGCATTACTAAGTCTCTATTGACTGCAATGAGACCATGCAGTCCTAGATAGAATATGCAGAATTATATACACCATTGCCAAAATTCATTCAATAAATCCAATTAGCTGACTTCAGCCAGCTCCAACATCCCCACCACAGAACACAGCTCAGTCTAAAGCTATGCTTTCACTCCAGCATGGGTCTGATTGATATCTGCAAGTGCTCCACTTAAACTGTCTAATTTCAGCACTCAAGTTCTTCAGAGACTTTAAATCCCTGTTCCACCTGCAGGTGTCTCAATCCTGCCACTTTCCTTTTGAATATGAGATTTAAAGTTGTCCCTGAAAGAAATACACTCATCTGGAATTGTTTATAATAATATGAATCCTAACAGCAAGCAGAAAATGCATCAAAAGCTGACAATTTGTTTTGAGAAAAGGAAGGGGAGATATAGTGCCCTGTGGTGAGATAACATCCTGATGTTTAAAACATTCAGCCAATCTTTTCAGAATGTTGCCTCTCCAGGAGAGGATTTGCTTCATTTTTGTTGTGTAATAGCTAACTTATTAGGGCTTCATCTTCAGCTGGATCTTTAGCCACTGGTGTTATGCAAGTACTAAATGCTTTCTTTATCTCTCCATCTTTTCTTTTTACCTCTATTTTTTCACAGTAGCTGGGCTTTCATTGACTACCTCAAATAACTGACCTACAGAAGCACCATGTTGTTAATCAACTGTTTCTACATGTGTGTCGTCCTCTGTTTCTTTTTCTTAACTGAGAATTTACCCTCTAACAGAGCTTCCTCCGTTTACCCTGCGTTATCTGTCTGACAGAAGCTGAGATCAGAAAATCTCATCCCATTTTAAATGGACTGTCGGTGTTCTGAGCAAGTAGAAAGGAGGGAGAAGGGAACAGTGGATGCCCACATGTACAACAGTGCTGGGAGGTTACCAAGCAACAAGACAGAGATATGTCAAAAGGGCAAGGAAGATGGGGAAGACAAACAAAAGTGTGGACAGAGGATTGTAAAAGATGAAGGGAGGCATCGTGATTGCCTGACCTCTTTCCTATTTCTTACCTGGAGTTGCAATGGTGTTCCTAAATACAGGCTGTGTAAAGCATCCCAATTTATTTACATGGAGAATGAAGAAAGGCTGGTGGGCTACCTGATTGTCAAAGGATTATCCTATCAGCGGTACACTGAGTGAGTAGAATGGGACAAAGTGTGCATATGAACATGAAAAGTGCATGTTTTTTACTGAGAGAGAGGGAGTCACAGTACAAACAGATCTTGTTTCAATATACGCAGGGTAAAACATATTAGTCAGAACCTGATTTGACTTCATAAAAGTTCACAGTCCACAGAACAGCTTAAATTTGGAAGTTATATTTTCTTGGGTTTATGAATGTCTTAAAATATGCTCTTGCATCTGTTTTCTACACCTTTTTCTCTACTCAAATAATTTAAATTACATCAGCCTTCTTCAATGGGAGAGACAAGGAAAAGTTGAGATGTAGAATCACTATCTGCCTACATCAATTTTTGCAAGAGAATTTATATCTATCAGCCCTTTAATGCATATTCTAGTCCTTTGTTAGGTTTCCAAGCTTGACTGAAGTGGGATACAGTAAATGCTTAAGGAACCATACTTATTTGGATAGCAATATGGCAAGATAAAATGTCAACAGTTGTATTCAGCTCCTCCTATACTCTTTGAGTCAACTTCAACAACCCCTTGATAAACATAGGAACCTGGTATTTTATTTCCCTGAAAGAAAAGTTTTCTTTATATGCATTCATTGTATATAAAGAATAGGGAACAATTTTTTCCCGTGACATTATTAAAGCAGCTTAAATCCTCTTCTTGAATATGATTTGTCAGAATTTATAGTATTACATATAATTATTAACCTAAACCATCTACATAAGTATTTTGTGTTTCCCAATACTGTCTCAAGATGCTTATTATGAAAATTATGACATAAATGCAATAGCAAATGTAAAATATTCTGAAATACGTTGTAGCTAATCTTGTTTTCCTATCATGCCTTGTTTTCACCTTTTGTCAGTATCTTTTCATGCATTGTGGGAAACTAAGAAATGACTTTTGAGCCTTTGGCAATAATGATCCAGCAATTCATGTAAAAAAGTCAGGTTTTTATAGGTCATTACTACAGAGTGATGTTTTTAGAGCTTGGGGTTTAGGGAGAAACAGGAATTGCTCACTCCTTGGAACAATAAAGCTGAAAAAGGACAATGACCATTGGTAGGTGCTGTTTTCCTCCGTAGTTCTTAGTGGAATATAAAAGTTTGAACAAAGAAAACAACTCTAAATGCTGCTAAGTCAGTGTCTGACAACACCAGTGACATACAAAGAACTGGCTTCCTTGTTATTCAGCTCCCATTTCAAAGCTTTCAACGCCAAGGTTAGCTTGAGGGTGAGCTGCACCAGAAGGAGACTCCATCATGAGGGCTCAGCACTTTCTCGCTATATCTTAGTGGCCATTCATGTCACACATTATTCATTATAGAGGTGTGTCACCTGCACTTACAAGCTATAGAAACATGGCCTTATCTCTTAGCCTTTTACAAACTCAATTTCTGTGCAGCCTTTTATACCCAACAGGTTGCCATGTGATTCCCCCTCTGATAAGCTTTGACAAAGTTTCTTAGAGGGGAGGGCACTAACATGTATCATTATCTTCCTGCATATCTCCCTCAGTAGCTGGTAGGAATTTCACTGCAGTTAAAAAATGCCACATCAGCCAAGTAAAATACATTCTGATGATAAGAAATAACCCATTAGGTTAGTTTTGCTTTGCCGTTTGCCACTAGAATGCCATTTGAATTGCGAGATGCCCTATTTCAGGCTGTGATGCCTGTTCTTTTATCAGAATGGATATATATGTACCGTGCACACATTAGAGCCACTCATCTGGCCATGAACATAATCAGCATAGAGAGAAAAGCTACAGATTGCATCTGCCAGTGAAACAACCTCCTACCACCCTAATTAAAATAAATAAATATATAAAGTAACTCCACAACTCAATTACCTCTGAGTAAGCTACAGGCTGATATTTGTTCTCAAACAAGATGATCATTAAGGCAATTTATGTTACTTAAGAAAACATATATATTTCTGAGTTGAAATAACAGCAAAACAAACTGATCAAGTAGAAACCTGTGGGAGTGAAAGAGAATACTGTAAACTGGGACACCAGACTAGGCAAAGAAAGGCAACTGCCTGGAGAAAGTGGATACATGAGGTATTCTTGGAGCTACCATAGGAAGAGCTTTTCCAGAGAGTAGAAAGTACTTCTTGTGTTTTCTAGAATGTGGATGCAAATTCAAATGCTCTAAGTCATTCAAATGGAGTAATGGCCTGAATGTAGGACTGCTGTATTGTATCCTGAACCACAACTTTTTAGAAAGAGGACACAGCAGGGATGAAGGGAACAGATGATGCCACATCTGCCTGTTATGGAGCTAATTCTGTAAAGGTTGGAAGAGTACTGCTCTGATTGCTGACAGAGGTGAAGAGATCTGGCTAAGTTTTTTAAATGAAATATCTAAACCAAGCCACTTCATGATAAAACGCATCAACTGAATTTTAGTCAGAAAAGACTTTTTTGTTCAGCGTAAATTTTCCATAGAGAGAAAAACCTATGCTATAGCATCCAATATGCTGATGATTAAGCCCTCTGTGATCTGAAAACTTCATTCTCTGTCCCAGCCTAACATTTTCCCTGTAACCAGTGACTATTTAACCATGTGCTAACCAAAACATAGACTCCTAGTTCCTTCTTCCCCAGATCCGCATAAAAGGGATTTCCAAAGATGCTTTTTCCAACCCAAGGCGAAACAGCAGAAAGCTTCTCCTCAAGACATTGAACTCACAATTGGAACTAACTCCCAGCAAGTTCTTACTTGCTGCCATTTCCCACCTCCTGTACTCCCAAGTCATCACCATCCAGTGCCATGCTAGATCACACATCTTTGCTTCAGTTTTACTCGTATTAAATAAGGAAGGCACGAGGTTAAAACAGCTATGTCTTTGAAGACTGATATGCAACTGTGCTTTATTCTTGTCATCTGGGGTATATTCCTCAAATGGAACTGTTCCTGATTTCACAATTAATCTCCACTGACCTTATTAGGCTGCATTAACTATGTAACATCAGAATTCACCACTCCTGCCTGCCTTTTGTTCCAGGAATCCAATTACAATGCATGTGGAGCAGCCATGCAACACCAGCATTGTGCATGTAGGCCACTTGAAATATGAATGGCCACTATTTAAAGAGTGGAGGCATTTAGATATAAATAACTGAGGAGTGCAATTAGGCCCAGAACATCAGCTCTAAAAGATCAAGCTTGTCATTTGCCTACAAACGCCTGTTTCCTATTTGCAACGCTTGTTTCTGTAAATTTGTTCTTGTGTTTTAGCAAACTGCTTTAACCCCAGTTTGAAGTGAAACTTGCTGGTGTCAGCTGTTGCTGGGGGGAAGGAAGGGAACTTCATTTCTAGTAAACTGGGTCAGTTCCCTTCTTTGTCATTATGAATAATTTCATTGCTGTGGTTTTAAGAAAGTTACATAAGTTGTCTGGGTCATGGAGATGCTCAATTCACACAGCAGCAAATGGCCAGAAGACATGGAGTTCCACCTACTTACACATGCTGCAAAATTCAGTTTTTTTCTTTTAAGCATAGCGTTTATAGCAAATAAAATAAGTTCCACCAACAAGAAATTCATACTCTCATCTGAAATGAACCATTCCCACATTTAAGGGTAAAAAATACAACCCTTTTCATTGCTATTACACTTTTTCTGTTTTATGCACAGAGTCAATTTGAATTGTTAACTGACAGCATAATTCCCTGGATAATTCTTGTTAAAACCACATTAGATATTGTATAATTTAATACAAACATAAAATTCTGCATTATTTGCCCCGAAAGCCTGTTGTGAATCTTGTGAATCAGCACATCGTTAGTATTTTTACTTTTACAGACTTTGAGGGCTCATTTTTTTTCATTCCCAGATCTCTGGGTATTTATTTCTTTGGTTGCTATTTGATCCTTTCTTTTCCTGAAAATATATTATGTATGATCCCAAAGATGGTGAAAGAGAAGGAACAGCGAGACTCGCAAATAACATCAGTTCCCTTTGGAAGAGTGGTTCTACAGGGTTTTAAGATACCAAAACATTTATGCATTGTCTTTGAGTTCCTATGTTATTCTGTTATGTGGATGTGAGCACACAAAAGCTCTCCCAGAGAAACTGAAAAATCTTATTTTGAAATACAGTCAATCATCAGAGTTTTTGTTCTTATAAAAAGAAAAAAACCCACTTATATTCATCAGATAGAAAACAGATATGAGACTTTCTAACATTGTTAAGTATTTTTTTCTTTCTTGGAAAAAAAATCATTACCTTTGACCACTGCAATGTAACAGAAAGAAACAAAGAGGAGATAAATTTCCTGATCTTAAGGAACTACATTAGGATTTAAGTTCTTCAGATTTATTCTTTGGCATCAATATAGACTTCCAAAGCACCCTCAGCTAATTACTTTCAGCTAAACTGTCCACATTGCTTATATGAATGGGACTGCACAATATGAATCCTCTCATTCCTGCGAAGAAGGTGATGTGTGAATTATTCATATTGAGTGTTCTGAAACAATTTGCCACTTTCCTGGAAGGAAATTAATATTTATTTATTTTGCAAAGGGGAAACAGTGCCTCACAGTCTGACCCAGTTGCTGTTCTTTCACATCTAACACTACCACAAGCTTCTTATTTTTATTGCTTAGAAATCAAGCTAGATGCTTCAATGAACCATGTTTTCTTCTCCCTTATTGCTACATCTGTCTTTTTAATATGTTAAGGGGGGTTATGGCTACTGTGGCTTGCAAGTTGTGGTCTCAAGATACAATATTTTCAACAATTCCTCCAGGAGACCCTGCTGCAGCCTAATGCATTGCTGTTATTCATAGCAACACTCCCTAAATATTGACATGCTGCCATCACACATGTAACTTATACTAAGTTTTAAATCAGATATGGTGGAGTACTTCCTTCCTACTCTTCCTGGTAGTGCATATGTATGTGTCAATTCATTCTCCTCTTGGTCAGTCAAATGTTTAAATAACTGGCATTTTTTTTCTTCTCCTTTATGGTAAAGAACTTTAATACCTTCATGCCTCAGAGGCAAATCTCCCTAATCTCAACCAACAGCTTCATCAACAGTTTATAGCTTGGAGTAACTGTAGAACAGCATCTTCCAGACAAGCATTTTAGTCCAAACCAGACATCAGTTCTTTGACTGTTCCCCTAGATGTCCTCACAGGCTGTTCAAAATCACTCACAGACATCTGGATGCCCACTAAACCTTAATTCTTCACAGCACTCTAATGTTACTACTGCTACACCCTGACCCACCAGGCACTGTTGCAAAGGCTAACTTGTATTAAGCCCTATGGACTCCAATCTTGTTATATAAAATGGAAACTGTGTCAAAGACAGAATTTGGTCAAACGACCTAAGAAAGTTCATGTCTTAGGCATGGAAAGAAAGACACAGAAAGGTGGTTCAATCTAAACTAAATTGGAGATTTAAATGATGAAAAAGACTATACAGCAAGTAGGATTTGCAAAAGGATGGGGGCTCATATGTTTTATGCAGCGCATTATACTATGCTGTCCCAAACATTCAAATGAGCACATGTAAAGGTAGCTCTGCTGTCTCTCTCAATGTACAATGCCTCTCTCTCTGTACAATGCAGAGTAGGAGCACTTAGGTCTGTGTTAAGAGGAGGTAGGACCTTGAACAAAAGGGTCAAGGTAAAAGATGGGGAAAAAACAAGTAGAATGAGTGGTGAACTAAAAATGTTGATAAAGACAGTAGGGACGTCTATTTGTAATTAGTTTGAATGAAATCTGCATAATTACAAGTCTTTGAATAGGAATGCTCGAGGGGAAAAATGGAGGCTGCTCTGCCCCTTCATCACCAGAAGAAATGAGTGCTCGACTGCTGCTGGGATCCCCTGGCAATAGCAATTTCTCATGGCATTTCTTAAGTAATAATGTGCCTTTCTGACTTTGCAGCCACTTTCCACTATGGTGGAATCCTGTTGATTTTCAAGCCATAGATTGACTACTTTCAAGAGGAGAAATACTGCCACATCTTGGGAAAATGACTGGAGCTGAAAGCGTTCTATTTGTTCTAGTAAGTCTCTCAGAACTTGAACCCAGTCCTTTTGATGACCAAATGGCACTAACATACACTCTAATATTAAAGTGAAGAAACCTTCAGAGAAGTCACCAAGGGTTTGTGCCCCACCTTATGCTTTGCTACATTTACATCAATGAAGCATTATGACACCAGGATTGACATCCCCTGTCCAAACCCTCTATTATTGTAATATCCTACCAGGATCTTGTTATTCATTATCAACAGTTGCATTAGCACATTCACTGTCCATGGAAACCCTCACATCAGGCTGCATCTGAGGATGATATTTTGCATTTATTAAAAGCTGCTTCTGAAACTACAGCACGTAACTGCTTTTTCAAAGTCGGTACAATGAGTGGCTCGTGTGTTATCCCTTGCCTTTAAGGGTGATGGACCTAATCCAATTTGGGGGTGGGAAGGGGTAAAGCAGACAGCGTAATGATGCACAAGCACCAAAGGTTCCTAGACATCTCTAGGGATGTAACCATCTGAGTTTGGGAGAAAATCAAGAGCAGTGAAGTGTTATCTCATGGGTAATGCTGGGAGGCTGCAACCGCACTGACCTCAGGCTAAGGAATGAATTTTCCTTTTTCGAAATTGTCATGTTCCCAAATGGGCTCTTAGAGATGCTTTGCAATCTTAAAAAATAAGAGATTTGTAAGGCATCAAAGGTCAATTACATTAAGAAATGCTGGATCCTTTTACATTAATGTCCTAATTGTTTTTATTCCAAGGGTTTTCACTCAGATGTCAAATTCAATCTCTTTCTCTTCTCCTGGGTCGAGGAAGCTTAATATTCCTTATTGACACATAATGAACCTTTTTATTTCTCTTTAATATGTAGCTTCGTTAAAATTAATCTCTTTAAATTATTAGCTCAATCTATTGTTCAATGGTTGGATGTCAAGGGGATTTTTGTTGTTTTGGATTTGGGGCTTTTTTGTCTCCTATTAGGTATCTGTTACTAGAGCTATTACCAGTTACTCCTAGGAAGAAATTAGATCAGGCAGTAGAACTCAGAGGTCAGCTAGCAACACCAACACAAACACATTGGCAGAATGAAATGTCAAAATAACTGACGTGTAGAATTTTACCCATCTCTTCTTTCTCTAATATAAAGTAAGTATCACCAATGTCTGGTGAGTATTTATCTGGAAAAAATACTTTCTTCTTAGGAGTTTTGAGCTGTGGACTACCGTATATGTTAAACTATCAGAGTAAAAACTGAAGCAAAGAGATACTCCCAAGTGTTTCAAAGGACCACAACTCCAGCACTGGTATAGTTTGCTAATGCTCTCAAGGGAAAAGGCAGCTGAGGTAAACACTGCACCGCAAGCATCTGGACAGCTTCATAGCTGAAAAGTCTTTTTCCCTCCCAGGTACTTTCTAGTGCTCAGCATTAGCTATTCTCAACTTTCCTCCTTTTTTGCCAGTCGCACACACATCAAAAAGATGAAAGCAGCAGGAAGAGAAGACAAAGGAGAGAACTGCAGAGAGGAATGCAACACGGAGAATAATTCATAAGTCAATGAAATTAGGGTAGCTGTATTCACCAGTGATGATCACCACGGACACTTAATCTCTTAGCACCTTTTAATGTCAGTTTTCTCTTTATGTTGCTCGGGTCAGGACATCCTCCAGACTCATTTTCCATTAATCCTTCTCTGCTTTGTACTGGATCTTTAGATCTCACTGCGTTCTCCTCAGCATTCACCTGGGAAACAAGCAGCTCATCATGCTATTGTACATTTGTTTTTACTGTGGAAACTGAACAGACTCCTGTTCCAAAAAACCCAGTTGTTGGAAAAAAACAGGTACTACTGATTAAGAGAAAACATCTTGAAAAGCATCAGGCTGGAGTGTCTTTAAGATGCCACCTCAAGAGACTCAAAGAGCATCTGTTACCAGCGGAAGGTTGTTTACTGAACTATGTGGGATGAGCTGCAGGATGTGGTACATGTGGGCTCTGTCTGGCTACTCCCAACAGAGTCTTTCATGTCAGATTCAGTAACAGCTTGATTGCCCTGCGAGTGGGAGTTACTGTGGTGCTTTGCCTCTACTCAGCCCAGCTCCCACAGCAAATCTGCTCAACTGACTGCAGAAATCTGGTCAACACTGATGTTCTCTGCAAAATTGTTACCCAAGTCAGAGAAACTCTGTGTCTGGCTTGTCTAGTTCTTATCTTTGTTAGCAGTCTGAGAACTAAAGCTAAGACACATGTGAGGTATCCAAAAGCCACTATATTTTACTCACCAACATGGGCTCAGTGTTCAAGACAGCTTGTCACTGGGGTAAATCTTATCTTCAGTAAATAAAGAAGGAATCCATCACAATTTTCAAAGACTGCATTTTCTGTGAATAGTGAAGGGATTTAAATAATATAGAGGAAAGTAAAAACAACAAACCACAAAAACTCCAAAGAAAACTCTTCCAAATCAATTAAGTTAATACCTTTAGAAAAAATTGTGCATTGTATCGAAGGTTTGTCAGGTTTATCTAAGTGTGTAGGTTGCTGTGAGTGAGTGAGATGCTGATCACTGGCAGCAACCAACTGTAGAGCAAATTGTCTAAGACAAATCACTACTGCTCACAGCCTTGTTCTCTGCTTCTCTCTCTTGGATTGGATGGCACGCTGAAAGCTGAAGGGGGACCCATATCTTGCAGACAGAACTGAACAAGGTTGCCCTCCAGCTCAGATTCTTGCTGTGTATTTAACATGTTACATCAGCATCAAGACATGTGACCACTTTTAGTTAATTCACACAAAATTTAGAGAATTTTCTTCTTGCTCCTTCAGAAAGAAAATATACTTTCTGCAGTGATTGTAATGGAATCTCTGCTCTGCATTCCTGAGTTTACAATGTGCTTAAGACGCCTATGCATAAAATATTAGAGGGTAAGTAAGCTAGTTATCTTGATATTGGCCATTCGCAAGATGAACAGAGGCATGACACATGATTGAAAAGTGTCGGCATTATCTGGAGCCAAGTCTTGTGTGTACAAGCAGATTCTGCCAAGGATTGGAAATGCACATCAGCTAGTACACTTGACTGGTCATGCTCCTTCTTCCTCTGTCATAGCTGTCAGTGTAGTAAGCTGAGAAAACCAGAGGCATGCTACATACGAGGCAATGTCACTTAGCATATAATGTGAATTTTTATTGTCTTATTTACATAAATTCCCTGCCATCAAATCCTTCAGTCCTCACTCTTTCTCCCACCAAATCTGTAACTCTTCTGCTGTAGGTTTCACTCCCCTGCAAATTTCTGTCATCATTAGAAAACATCATTGGTCATTGAGGAGCATCATGGGGTCAAGAAATGCCTGGGCTTGTAATCCAGGCATAAGCATAACTTACAGTGCTGCTCCTCCTCCCATTAAGTGGCAGGGATCTTAGCCTACAGAGAGAGCAAGGTAACAGTATGCTGAACTAGCATCAATATGCTGAATTAGCTATTTGCTATCCTGTTTTGAGCAGCAAGATACGAAGGCAATACTGCTTCTATGACACTTTTCAAAATATTTCAGTACTAAATACTAAGCTCTACAGATCAGATCCAAAGCCACTAAACAGCACAGAGACAGAGAACGAAAAGGCCTTTAAATGTCCTAGTGCACCACTTTTTCGATGCAGAATTTTTCCTTGGATTTTGTCCAGCCTAGTCTTTATTGTCCCAGCACTTTCCTTCAGAGGCTGTACTCTGTACTCCCGCCAAAGACATTCAGACAGATGGTATTTGCAAGTCAGGAATAAAAAGGACATTTCCTGGTTTGTGTTCCTCCAAAGATGCATTAGGATGCTTTCTTGGTATTTGGCCATGATATTTCTGCTGGTAAAATTTATTTCATTTTAGTAAAAACATCCTAATCTCTCACCCTTCACTCCCATCAACCCCTGATTATACATTCACTTGATGGCAATCAGAAAAGAGGTACTTTAAAATTAAGAAGTCTGCCACAGGAATTCATTACATGTGTTCCAATATATATTGTAATGTGCACTTCATTTTTGTTGTATTATGTGTATTACATTAGTATTATTGCTTTCTGTAATTGTAATACAGACCATGCATTGTGATGTATTATATTTATTAAAGAATACATTATGTGTTATGTCATGACACAGAACCTGGATTTGCACATTAGTTAAAATGTAAGCACAGGCAAAAAACTACAAATAACAGCAAGATCATAGAATCATAGAATAGTTAGGGTTGGAAAGGACCTTAAGATCATCCATTTCCAACCCCCCTGCCATAAGCAGAGACACCCCACACTAAACCATGCCACCCAAGGCTTCGTCCAACCTGGCCTTAAACACTGCCAGAGATGGAGCACTCACAACTTCCTTGAGCAACCCATTCCAGTGCCTCACCACCCTAACAGTAAAGAATTTCTTCCTCATATCCAATCTAAACCTTCCCTGTTTA
>JBCJKH010030420.1:0-14175 GCA_039877255.1 Loriculus beryllinus | reverse complement strand
CACTTGGCATGGTTAAACTTCATGAGGTTGGCATCAGCCCACCTCACAAGCATGTCAAGGTCCCTCTGGATGGCATTTCTTCTTGAAAATGGGGGTTATATTTCCATTTTTCCAGTCTTTGAGAACTTCACCTGACTGCCATGATTTTTAAATACAAGTTGTAGGTGTTCTGGCATATCTTTTTGATTTACTTGTTGGTAAGTCAAGCTGATTTTATCTTTGAACACGTGATCACACTTGGTAATCCAGAGTAGTGCCGTAGGCTATTATGGAGTGATATTTATGCATGCACATTTAATATATTAATCATGTATCTCTTTTTTTTTCTCCATGCATAGAATTGTAAAGATGTGCCACCAGTGGACAAGATTATTAAACTTCTTCCTAGCAGTCATGTTGCAAGACTACAGGTCCTAAGTATGGATGGACAAAAAGCTATTCAAATTAAACATCAGGATGAAATTAATTGGGTTGCTGGCGATGTCATGTGCAACCTTATATTTCAGATGTATGATGAAGGAGAAAGGGAGATACACGTGACCCCAGCTATAGCAGAAAAAATTAAGGCAAGTGCTTCTGTGTAAACAGCAGCATAATATGGGGGAGAGTTACAATGCCAATTCTCTCAAATCCATAGACTTCAGACTGTGAAATAATTTTACTTAAGACTGCATTATTAAACATGGGAACTTTAGTCTCTCCATAATAAATCTTTAAAAAGTATTTTATTAATGAGATAAAGACGTTTAATGAAATGTTAAATAATGCTTCAGGGTAGTATTATGAAATGCAAGTTATTTCAGGAAATATAGTTATTTCATATAGGAACTTTGAATAGGCAAATTCAGTCATGAAGGTTTGCTTACCTCTGTCTTATCCTTCTGTCTGTGTACATGCATGGAGCCTAATACAAAGGTAGAGTTTCACCAAATATGTGACAATTTTTTTGGTGAGGTTTTTCAGAATCAGATCTTTCGTAACTCAAGATAAGTGAGAGAAACTGAAGTACGTTTTGTTTTGTTTGGAGGTTTTTTTAAGAGTAATTTCCTGTATTTGGGAAGATAGCATTGGTTTACAGCTGGAAAATACACAGGTTTTCCACTGAAAGCTTCTATTGCCAGTATGTTTTCAACATGGTTAGAATGACCACAGATGTATAATGTAGCTAGTCATTATTAATTAAACTTCTGATTAAATTACTAAATCTTAATTTTAGGTTAACTGGACACCTAAAATTAACAAAGAACTGTTGATTCAGGGATTATTGCCAGATGTAAAGGTACCAACGTCAGTAAAAGATGTACGTTACTGTCTAATTACTTATCTTGATGACCACGTGTCTTTGGAGAGTGCATTCACAGTCAGGTTTGTTCATTTGAAATACTTTTTTATGATTTATGTTGTTGGCAAAGGATTTTAGGTCTGTACTTTGCATTTAAAAAAAAAATACTGAAAAATGTGCTGAAATGGTGCAGTTGGCAAATTAACAGGTTGTAGGTTTGCTTGGGTGGGTGAGTTTATGCAGATTGTTTACAGATGATAATATTATGTAGGTAAATGACTCCATCATGATCTGTTTGTACCCAGCCCTTTAATCACTTTTGTAAGTATACATATACTGAGTAAGATTGCTGCTATCTTTGAAAATTTGCAGTAAATATTAACTGGTTTTACTGAAGAGTCAGGTCAGTGGTTACCAAAGAGAAATGTCTATGAAGTTAATTGTTAGTCTTACAAAAGTTAGTACTTTGAAGCTAAAAGATAGTATTTATCTAGCCAAATGCTGGGTGCCTGCATCTGGTATCTCAGTCAAAGGTGACAGGATGTAAATTGAACTTGAAAATTGCCTGTTTATCACTCTCAGTGAGTCTAGGAAGTTAGCTCTACTTACTGTATCTATAAAGTTAAGATGAATACAATCCTAAATAACTTTAGTGTATTTCATGTGTTTGCAATAGGTTAAGATTAAGTAACTAGTTCAAGCAAAGGGTAAATTTTCAGCAGTATTAGACATTTCAGAGAGCTGTAATAGGAAAAAAAAATTGTGTTAAGAGCATTAAGAATATAATGCTTGTAAAACACTGTTTATGATGCAGCATTGTCAGAGACAGAAAAATTTTCAGCTAGGTAATATTTTCTATTTTAAGAAGAACAGAAAAGCAGACTGAATTGATACCTCTCCTCTTGAAAGGGAGCAGAACAGTGGATTGATTTATTGAATATTTTTAATACATTTTACTTGTCATTGAAAAGTAGTCTCAGATCAGGGAATTTCTGTTTAGATGTTATTCTGTTGTAGTTGTCATAAAAATTAACTGGAGATTATTCTGGAGGTTCACTGGAGGTTATTCTAATGGGAGTTTTAAAGATATGATTATTTTTTTAATTTGAGTAATTTTTAGAACACATAAAAGGAGTAAAAAACATTATGTTGGATAACTTAATGTCAGGTAAGTCTTAAATGTTTGGGAAGCCAGCAATGATATATGTTAACCATCAAGTAAAGGGAAGGAAAGGCTGAGATGGTTTAAAAGTGCCCCAGAAGGTATTCTTAATAGACATAGTTTAGGCTGATGACTTCTGCTTTACCATAGTAAAAGAGGAAATGCAAATCTTATTCTTCTTTTTTTTATGATTATTCATCTTATCCATATTTTTTTGTAGTGTGCTCTAGTTTTGTTTTGCTTTTAAGGAAAAACTGTATCACTAAGAATCTTGAGCTATGCTACTTGTAAACAGGTCTTTAGAAGTCAGCAAATACGTTTGTAGAAAAGGAGACTGATAGCTTTGCACATCAGGATTAATGTTGATATTTTAATTGGTTTTACAGTAATAGATGCATTTTACTATTTAGACAATTGTATATTATGATTTAAATGATTACGTTCATGAAATGATTTTAAGTCAATTTTCATGTGATGACTTAGACCACTTCCTGATGAACCCAAACACATTAAATGTAAATTAAAAGGACCGAATACTCTGCAGATGGGTGAGGAACTACAAAGTGAAATCGGTGAGTGTTTACATATTCCTCAGTTTCTTGTAAGAGCCATTTATTTTTCTTTGCAGTTTATTAGCCTATTCTGTATATAGATGTCATCAAGAGTGAATTATCTTCAACTACTTTTATATTAAAAACAGATTCACATTCTCATTCATGGAAGGATTCTTATTGCCATTTTATATTTTTTATCATTCTGGGGTTCATAAAATTTTGTTTAGTTCATGTATTATGAAATCCTACAGGCCATAGCAGCATTCAGACTATTTTGAAGGCACAAAATTCAAAGTGAAACATTTTAAGGTTAACTTTCATTTGAAAGGAAGGTATGTCAGGGATCAGTCTTCTCATTCTTCAGTTTCTCTGTGCAGTTCTACGTAACTTAATAGGAAATTTAAAATTCTTATAGTGTTCTGGGACATTAAAAGCTTGTGTGTGAGCAAAAGAAGCTCATAATGGACAAACTGGCAGGTTGAAACAGCTTTTTATTTTAAGACTTTTCTTTTTATAGCAAAAAATAGTCTTTTTAGTTAAAGAAAAAAGTGAGGAGCACAAATATGTAATATGACTATATTTTTATATATATATATAAATATATATATATCAAAAGGATATGTATCTATCCTTTTGATACCCACAAGAATGAGGAAGTCTTACCAATGTATATAAATACCTGAAGAGAGGTACGATGTAAAGACGATGGAGCCTTTTCCCAGTGGTGTACTGTGACAGGAAAAGAGGCAGTGGGCACAACCTGAAGCAAAAGAAGTTTCCTCCAAACATAAGTAAACACTTTTTCACTGGAAGGTTGACCGAGCATTGTTGCACTCAGTGATTGCAGAGCCTCCATTCTCAGAGTTACTCAAAAGCCGTCTGGACATGATCCAGGGCAGCCAGCTCTAGGTGAACCTGCTTGAGCAGAGAAGTTGGACAGGTGATCTCCAGAGGTCCCGTCAAGCTCAGCCACTCTCTCATTCTCTGAATTGTATGTCGTGTACATTATATTCTACATGTATAACGTTTTATTAAAACACAGCTGCTCAGGTAATCATCTTAATAATTTTAATCATTGTCTTTTTTAACAGAGGTAATGCTTACAGATCAGTATGGAAATCAGGTTCAGTCAGCGACATCTGCGTGTGTGAATTCCCTAGGTGTTTCTGCACCTGAACTTGATAAATCAAATTTGAAAATAACTTGGCAGGTATTTATAAGATATAAAGTTTATTTCTCTGTGATCTTTGTATGGTGATTGTCTTAATTCTTTCACACATAGTTAAACCAAAACTGTGGAAAGGTAGTCAAACACTGGTTGGTAGGCTGTGAGAAGGTAGAGAATTAAAGCATTAAAATCATATAATCCTGTTCTGTGGAATACAGCACCATCTGTTGAAAACCTTATCACTGCTGCAGCTATAGAATATGGAGAACAATGCACTGCATGCTTGAGTTTCTAGTCCAGTGTTCTACATCTTTTCTTCTAACTTGTTTATAGTCTTTTCTTCTGTGTTTATGGTGTTACAATTGATTTTATGATCTTTTGAAGAGTCTTCTGTAACAGGCTAATGATATTGTCTGTCATAGTTTGGTTTAAAATGCATTCTATATCTTTTCAAATATGTTGGATATAACTAAGTTGTGCATAACTCTTGTACATTGAAAAACAGATTCCTGAGAAATGCTTGAGTTTGAAATTGATCATTTCTTACACAAGGATTCCATTTAAATCTAACAAAAGCAGTAGAGCTTGTAGTTTAATTTTTAGTCTACTGTCTCATAGTAAAGGTAGTAAGCATAAATGTTAAAATACTATATTGCAAGAAATGAACAAATTATACTTCCTTTTAACTGTTCGTGATATTCTTGCTTCTCAATAGGAAAGTACTTTAACAATGAAAGTACAAGGTATTCGGTTTAAACCTTGTTTACCTGGAAGCAAAGAATTGTGCTTCGCTTGGCGTGAATTTTCTGACTTTCTCAGACTAAACTTAACTGCAGGATCCCCTGCTAAGTTGCAGTTTGTGGATTGGCCAGAGTTGGAAAAGGTAAGTTGAACCGATTTGGTTTGGGAAAAAAATAACAAGATTAGTATTCAGCAGGTCTTTTATTTCCAGAGCTTTTTGGAGCACAAGATGCAAAGCTGAAAACCATGATTTCATTGTATTGACGTTTCTAGAAATTGTCTGAACATGACAGCTCTAGAGACAGTATTTTCTTATATACAGGGTTATATAACACAAGCAAAATTAAGTATTTTGCCATCTAATTATGTAGGTATGTTTTAAATGGGACTGCAGATATGAAACATTCTTCATACAATAGCTGACTACATTATATCATATACTCTATTCATACAATAGCTTACAACATTAATTTTGAAAAGTAACTTATTTTGCAGTAATCTAACGTGTGTTTACAACAATGTGTTCCTTAATATCTCTTACTGTTTATTCTGTCCCATTTGCCCTTATACAGATGATGTAGTTTTCTTTAGTGCAGCGATTTTATTGTGGGCTGGATCCTAATGCCCATCTCTCACTGTTGTTTGCCAAAGATACTGTCCTTAATGGTAGTAATAGTTGGCAACTCATCTCTCCTTTATCTGTTACTGGGTTTTTTTGATTTTTAGGATGTAGGAAGTCAGTCCCAAATTTATTTAAGTTCAAGCGTTTAAAATCAGAAAGTGGGAAGGGAGCACAGTACTTCTTGGTACAGAGCTTTTTGTTACCATTGATTTATTTGCTGGAGTTTTGTTTTATTTTTCAATGTTTACTTTGGGTATTCAAATTATAGTGCTGAAGTTGCAGCAGAATGCAAGATAGGGGAATGGAAGCAGGCAAAAGAAAACTGGATCTCTAAGTAGAGAATAGGAATAAAGGTTGGTGTGTTGGGAAAACAGAGAAGGAAGTTACTGAAGAAGAAAAATGAAACAAAAGGTTCAGGGAGTATCATAACTACTTTTACTGTCTAGAAAGCTGTGAAGGTATGTCAGAAGATAAAAGTTTTGGACCGTTTGCTGTTTCTGCAACAAGGAAACTGCTCTTGTCATTTTATAATGACAAGAGAATGTAAATGGAAAACTTTAGAAATACATTCCTGGAGTTTTACAGTTCTGTCGTGGTCTGGCTGTTACGAAAGACAGATAGTATGGAAAAGGTGAATATTACTGCTCTGGGGGTTCCTGACCTGCCATGAATGTTTGATATACCTAGAACAGAATAGTATAATGTATTTGTATCTCCTTCAGCCTGTTGCAGTGATTAATGGTAGAGAATTGCAGAAGCCTCTTATTGTTCAGCTATGTGATCAGTGGGGAAATCCAACACCTGAACCTAATGTCAAAATCAACCTTGTGAAAAGCAGCAGCATAAAGGTAAGCATAGGCTTTATTTGCTGAGCTTTCTTTAACACATTTTTGTTTTCATGTCTACATTATCTTCTTCATTTTCAAGAGATCTTTTTGAAAAGTGAGTAAAATATTGTAAAGGCACAAAATAATTAATCTCATATAATGGTAGTGTCAGCAAGTAATATAAACAGTTCCCAGGACAGATTGTTCAGCTCTCTTTCATTATAACAATCACAAATATAACTAAATCCTAAAGTATGATATCCAAGTGTAATTAGTATACATTCTGCATGCACACAGCCCCGACCTGTCCCCCACTTTATCTGAGGTAATATACTGAATAATAGTAATGGTGATGTGGCCTAAACTGGCCACCAAATCGTTTTTATCTGGTGGTTGATTGTGGTTCCTGAGTATATGACTTTGTGGTCTGTATGTAAAGCTAGTCAGCAGGTTTGATCCCTACCGATTGTCTGCATGAAAAGCATTAGCAGTATGAGCCAAATTAAAATAGTGAGGCTGCAAATCGAACCCAAATTTAAGTAGCTACTGTCCTTTCCATAAGTGAGATGTGAGTGTCAGATGGTCTGCACATTGGTCTGTACAAAGAAAGGAATTCGACAGAATACTCCATTGATTAAAATTCTTGTTCTTGAAAAAAAAAAAGTCGAAGTGTTAAGTGTGACTGTTCATGCAGAGATTGTCATATTGAGTTGTACATTATCAAGGATATATTCATCCAGCTCTGGGCATGGCATTTTTTCATGTAGGGCTGGTCTTGTTCCCTTTTTGTTCCTGCTTGCCATGTATTTGTGTCTCTTGGATCCTTTGGAACACACAGCAGCTAAGAACTTTCTTTTGCTCATCCCCTCAAGAACTGCCACAATCTCACAATTAATTTCCCCAAATTTAAAATTATGCTACTATTACTTATTTTTATTGCCCTTTTTTTGTTTGTTTGTTTGCCCCAACTACTGCCTTTATGATGGCAACTGCAGCTTCTTGGGACTTTTAGTTAGGTTGTTCTTGAGCAAACATCCAGCCTTGACAGTAATACTGAGTGGTTGCTCTGCCTGATCAAAGACATGTTGTGGTGGCATGCTGTGTCTTTTGAGCTATTATGCCTTCCTCCATGGAAGACCAGCAGTGTGTCTTTGAATTTAATGCCAGTATCTTTTCTAAGAGTTACTTTTATACGTTAGCAGAGCAGCCAACTGCGTATTTGCTGAACAGACATCAGATCAAAATTCATTATGATTTTGGAGAGCATCTTTAGAGAACTGTCTTGCCTTGTCAATTCAGATAGCTTGTATGCACAGTCTTCCAAAGGAAATGAAAAGCTTTTGGGAACTGAAATTCTCAGATAAGCTGTCTGTCTATATTTCACATTGCCTTCTCTAAGTCTCCTAAGCCTGATATTCTGCAGTTGCAGCATGCATTTCATATACTTCATTCTCTAGCTTACAAGTCCAAAACTAGATGAACATTGAGAAACCCTCAGATCCTTTATGTTCAATAAAAACAGCTCAGTAGTGGAAGTGCACAAAGCACAAGTTCCTGTAAAAATTTAAACTTTCCATTCTGTAATGTACAGTAATTTCAATTATAAACTTATTTTGTATATACTTTTCAGTAGAATATACTGTTCAAGAGAGTGTGTGAAATGTCTGGCAACCTTCTTAATGTATCTTTACGAAGCTGCCTTCCATTTGAGCCATTAAGCACTTATTTTTTGCCATTGCTGTTCTCTGGTGACATGGTAGAATAAATTCATGCTCTCATGGCTGATTCATTATGAATCAACTTTCAAATTTTATTTTTTTTTTCCTAAAATAGTTTTATTCTTGTAGCTTACTGACATGAGATTTGGGAAAGAAAATAATTTGGAAGAAGATTGCCCACTTCAAAAATTCCAAAAAATATTTGTTTTGTGTAAGTGGACACTAGACACTTCAGTCTCCTGAAATCTGTGCTGAAATAGCACAGGGAAAGCAATTTAATGCCAGACACTATTCAGATAATGACAGACATTTGCACCACATTGTTGAGTTATATCATCAATGAAAAAGTTAATTCCTCTCATTAGAGAGAAATTCATTACAAAAGAACTCAGAATGTGTTCATGGCTTCCTTTGCTGTCTTGCAAACCTTAAAGCTAAAATATCCTAGTTCAAAATGGACAGGGAGAATTCTGACACCTCTTAATATTGTATTCATAACTGTATCTTTCCCTAATTTAGAGTGCAAAAATACAAAGAAGCCATTGCTCAAATGAAAGCAATATGCAGGCAAATGAGATATGCATTTTATTCTAAGACTTGATACTACTTCTGTGTCATTGAAAGAATATAAATTTTTTTTGACAGATTGTTTCTTCAAACCAGCATCATAAAACAGATGAAACTGGTAGGGCTAACCTGGGAGTTATTTGTATTCATGCACCTAGGTAAGTAGTGAAAACTTCATGGAAAAGAGATTGAATGCTGATATGTCACTTGGCTGGATGTTTTTAAGACGCGCATTTTACAAAGGACTTACCAGAGTTAGTCTAGAGCTAAGGTCAAACATTTTTCATTTATATGCTGGTGGAAGGCAAGATAGTGAGATATAAGAAATTAAGTGCTTAACTAAATAAAGTTCAAATGCTGCTTCTTTTGGTTTTGTGAGAAGCTGCTATTCTAATTTTCCAAACCCTGGTTTTTCTGGTCATGGTACAACACAGCTTATAATTGTCAGCCTGTACCTAGTGTAGATGGTGTTATAAACTGCTTAAAATACATGAAATATACAACCTTTGAGTGACCAGATCCAGACCTGTACTTTCAAGATAGGAACCCATTTTAGGAGTGTTGAAACCCCAGTCCTCTGGGTGCTAGCTGTTGTTCTAGAGGATTAGGTAAAGTAGCCAAAAGAGTTTTAAGTATATATTTGTATTTTTTCTTATTTGCAGTAGAACTAATGAAGTCCCGTTTCCTGCAGATGTCTGTCCTATGACTCCTGTATGTCAGTCAGCCTGGCTTCCCTTTCATGTCCCATCTGACTTTTTGAATTCACTATTTCTATATCCTCTTCATGTTCATGGTTTTGCCATCCACTCCCTGTGTCTCTGAGCTTTTCTTGCAAGACTAAGTTGGGTTTAGGTAGCTTAGGAGCTAGCAATAAGAGCTTGTTCATAAACTTCTGAAGCATTTCATGGTAGTTAATATTTTTGTATGCTACTTCTATTTGGAAGAAAGTTTATTTGAAATGCTATTGCTGTTGCTTAGTGTATTTATAATGCCTGCATCTTCATAGGAGGATGGTGAATATTAGCTATCAGTGTATTACTGGAGAAACAGGTTTGCTCAGTGGTAACATCATACAACATACAGCATAGAATAATAGAAAGGTTTGGGTTGGAAGGGACCTTAATATCATCTAGTGCAAACCCCCTGCCATGTGCAGGGACACTTTCCACTAGACAGAGTTGCTCAGAACCCTATCCAACCTGGCCTTAAACACTGCCAGGGATGGGGCAGCCACAGCTTCTCTGGGCAACCTGTGCCACTGCTTCACCAGCCTCACAGTAAAGAATTTTTTCCTAATATTCAATCTAAATCTACCCTATGTCAGGTTAGCCATTCCTCCTTGTCCTGTCACTCCTTGCCATTGTCAAAAGCCCCTTTCCAGTTTTCTTGTCAGCCCCTGGAAGCTGATGTAAGGTCCCTCTGGAGCCTTCTCTCCTCCAGGCTAAACAAGCCAAGCTTTCTAAGGCTGTCTTCATACGAGAGGTGCTTCAGCGCTCATGGCCTCTGGGCTCTTTCAAGCAAGTAGACCTAATGTAGACCTAGTAACTACCTGCTGGTGTAGCCCTAATAACCTGTGTGCATTTTTAATCAGAGTATTAAGTAATCATTCAGTTTGGGACAGTGATAAAAGTTTCATCCTTTGATGGTTGGCAGAGTCATTGCTTTTAATCAAACGCATAATCAAAACTGGGTAGTACAGCCCCTATGCAGTTAAGCACGATGTTCCCAGTTCTGTTTAAAACGTTAAATTTCAAGTTTTTAATACGGTAAAGAAAATGTTTTTCTGTAGTGATGAAGTCACTGAATACTTGCAGTGCATTTTGCTAAATGTGAGTTGTAAGTGCAAATTCACTGTCTGGAAGCTTTCAAAGCAGAATGCCCATCAGGCAGCATTTTAATTAGCTATGCTTGCTTTTCACTTTACTGTCTTCTGCAACTTACAGCTGTAGTTGCTAAATCAAGCTAATGAAATATTAAAGCAAAATTAAATTTAATAAGCTGATATCTTAAACTTACAATTTTACTTGTCTAACTTACAGAATCATAGAATCATTAGGGTTTGAAAGGACCTTAGGATCATCTACTTCCAAACCCCCAGCCGTGAGCAGGGACACCTCACACTAAACCGTGCCACCAAAGGCTCTGTTCAGCCTGGCCTTGAGCACTGCCAGGGATGGAGCATTCACAGCCACCCTGGGCAGCACATCCCAGTGCCTCACCACTCTTACAGTAAAGAATTTCTTCCTTATACCCAATCTAAACCTCCCCTGTTTAAGTTTAACTCATTTCTCCTTGTCCTGTCATTACAGTCCCTAATGAAGAGTCCCTCCCCAGCATCCCTATAGGCCCCCTTCAGGTACTGGAAGGCTGCTATGAGGTCTCCATGCAGCCTTCTCTTCTCCAGGCTGAACAGCCCTGAATAATAAACAGTTGCTTCAATTATGTCTCCATACTATATACATTTTGGTTTTACAAATTATTCCTGTAATTGCTTTTACAAAAATAGCAATTTCTGTAATGTACTGAAATATTTTTCAGGGTTGTTGGTATTGTAAAAAAAATTCTAAAGGTATCCAACTAAACTGCACATTCATTTTAAGCTACTTTTGGCTTCTTTTTTTTTTTTTTTTTAAAAAAAGAGCATGTGCAATATTCATTGGTTCATACGAAAAAAATCATCTTGGAAATGCTTAAGATTTACTGTTTTCTTCAAAGCATCCTAGATCTTCATTAAATAATGGAACTCTTTCTGATGGTCTAATTAGTCTTTTATCTTATATCTTCTCTGTGTTAGAATGATTATACTGACACATGTAACAGCAAGAAAATTGATGTGATTATGAGATACTTTGGTTTGTACCACCTTATATCCAACAACATTTGACCCTAGCTTTTCTATAAGAAATAGTATCTTGAACAACATAGTAGATTCAATATGTTCTACATCAGAGTTTTATTACAGTCTGGGGCACCAATGTCACCTACTAAATGAGTAACACACCATCCTGCATGGTTTAATTTTTGCGGTCAGCAGAGTTCTGACCCATGGACCCTCTGCTGAATGGTCTCTTTAACAGCTGTTTGCAAGAGTCAGTTGCAGCCAGTTTGCATGGATTTACTACAAAAAACCAATCAGATATAGTTCAAACACCTGATGAGCACTTCTTGCTTTTGAACAATTGCTGAGTAACATATCTATTTTACTTGTGAAATACCAAGGAATATACATATGCTATGTAATGAATATAGCACTCTTTAGAGTTGCTAAAGGCAAGAGGTTATTTTCTCACAGCACAGAATCATATTCCTGACAATACATTGAAAACTTGAGATCACAAACAGGCTTTGTTTTGGTTTTGTTTTATTGGTTTTTTTTTTGTTTGTTTGTTTGTTTGTTTGTTTTTATTTGGTTTTTTTTTAGCAATGCTAGTAGTCTGTTATATACAAGTGATAAAAATATGCTCAGAATAGTTGAAACTGGTATTTGGGTAAGCAAGTCAGCACACGTACTGTGTTTATTTCATAGTAGCAAGATGCTGAGGCAGAGACTGCCCTAGATCTTGAGGTCCCCCTTCTCTCTCTTCCTTGCCTGACTCCACATGTTCACACCAGTCAGTATTCTTTTCTCTAAAAAATGCTTGCCTGATCTTACAACACGCTCTACCATTACATTGGATATGGAAAGGGTCTCAACAGTTCTCTTTTCTCCTATTTTTTTATACAAACTTACTTTAAAATCTCTGTGAAAAGAGAGTTTCTTCACAGTTCTTCAGGGTAAATCTTCACAGTTAAAATGAAGTTATTCAAGGGTTCCAAAATGACACTTCTGGAAACTGATGTCTTCAGTTCCACTAAATAATACATAGAGCACTTTGGTTTGTATCCTTCTTGTCAGTACAAAGCAGTGATGTGCAAGTGAAAATGCCTTTATCGGACAATTCAGTCAGGGAGGAATAGAAATGTTAGTCAGAAGAGAGTCTTGGAGGCTTTTCAGACCAGCCTCTGACTTGAAATTATTGCTAGCACTGGTAAAGTCAGGCTGTATTTTCTCTAGACAAGGTTTGGAAATTTCCGGGGATGGAGATAACCTGTTCCAAAGAGGCATTACCTGAGAGATTTCTATTTAAGTAGTCTTTCTTAAAATAGAAAGATTCATTACAGAAAAGACAGCAGGACCAGAGCTTCTCTGTGGTGATGGTTTTGTAATATCCATGTGTGTCTTGCTGTTTCATGCAAACTATATATTTCCAGCATAGCCACTATATTCTGCATTTAAAGCTAATAACAGGGAAAGACATGTTTGTATATTGCTTTATCAAACCTCAATGGCTAGATGACAAAATTCTATTTACCCCTGACAGATAAATGTTTAATTTATGAAGTTAGCAAGACTGAATATTTATAACAAATGTGTAATAATGGCTATTCAAATTAGTACACTGATGGATGTCTGATAATCAGCTTGGGGACTCGGTATCCATATCTTTCTATCTCTCTCTGTCTGCTGAATTCTATTTCTTATTCAAGAAACAGACAGGATGCCAGTAGGAGTCACAGGTCAAAATCCTACATTTAATACATTTTAATATTTTTTAGATAAGGTACTGTTGGTTTAGGACTCCTAAATGGTCAAGTGGCAGCATCAGAAAAAAAGTAGTCCTTTAATGCTGATATATACTTTAAGATTATTTAACTTGAAAAATTTCAGAGGAAAGAATTTACATGCTGAAATATAATCGCTTTCTCTCTGAAGTACATTTATGTCATTTTGGTCTGCAAACATAAAATTTATTGATTTTACGAATCTCTAAAGGTAATTTATATTCAGTATCCCATAACAAAATAATAAAAAAAAACCCAACCAAATTTGGAAACTTTCACTTGCCAAGGAAAGCCTAACATAGGGACTATAGGTTGTCCACTTTGTATAGCCATTTTATGAAAAGACTAGATTATACAGTTATGGATAAAAATAGCTAACATGAAAGAAAGACACAGACAAAAGAAAGCCAAGGAATCTGTAACATTAAATTCTAAGAAGATTTAAGAAAGAGAAGCTATCTGAATATGTTTCTTTATTTTGGCATTTCCAGTGAGCAAACTGGTATTTCCATAGATGTAGAAGTTTTTTGGTTAAAGAAGGGGAAGGGGTACAACAGATTTACTAAAATAACATATTTTCATGCAAACGAGATTACTGCAGAAAAATGGTGATTTGAATAATTCTCAATTGTATGTGTCTCTCCTGAAACAATTTAAAATATTTCCATTACTCTTGAGAGACTTATGACCCACCTAATAGCGTATAATGATTATATATTTTAGCAGCAAATGGGAAGTGATTTAAAAAGCATTTCAGGGCAAGAATGATATCCAAAATATAGATGAACATGCTAAACTGGTACTTTTAAAGTGGAACTGCTCTATATATTCTTTTGTTTAAGGGTAAAAATGAGAAAATTTGTGGGTTGAGATAAAGACAGTTTAATGGGTAGAGCAAAAGCTGCACGTACACGAGTATCAAAACAAGGAAT
>JBCJKH010030417.1:0-12297 GCA_039877255.1 Loriculus beryllinus | reverse complement strand
CTTCTAAATATTTTATTGACATTGATCATTTCACAGATGATTATTTTTGGTGATGTTCCATAGATCCCCCTCATCCATTTTTTTCCCAGATATAGAGGAGAGGCTGACAGGTCGGTAGTTCCCAGGATCCTCCTTTCTACCCTTTTTAAAAATGGATTCAGTGGTATCCCTTTTCCTGTCTCTGAGGACTGCACCTGACCACCATGACTTTCAGATACCTTAGAGTGCCTTGGCAACCACATCAGCCAATTCCCTCAGGACTCTGAGATGCATCTCATCAGCTCCTATAGACTTGCATGTATTCAGGTTCTTCAGATGGTCCGAACCTGATCTCTTACAGTGGGAGGGACTTACTTCGCTTCCGCAGTCCTTTCCTACTTGAGAGGTGTGGGAAGAGAGAGCACCTGTGAAGACAGAGGCAAAAAAGTTGTTGGGTACCTCAGCCTTCTCTTCATCCGTTGTTACCAGTTTGCCAGTCGCATTCCTGGGGGGTATGCTTTCTTTGACTTTCTTTTTCTGGTTGACAGACCTGTAGAAGCCCTTGTTATTATTCTTTGTGACCCTTGCCTTGCTGACCCCATCACTGCGCAACAGGGCAGTGTCCCTTGTGAACAGCCTATAGCCATCAATAGTCATACTCCAGCTATGGGATTCGTCCCAGCATTTTTCAGTAACAACAACTAGGTCATAGCTTTCTAGCATCACAGTGGCATCCAGCTTCTCCTGCTTGTTGCCTGTGCTGTGTGCATTTGTGTAGAGAAATTTTTTAGCAGGCCATTCTGTTAGGCTTGCAACTATGATTGTTTTCTGAAGAAGTGTAGAAAATTTTCTCTCTCTATGTTTCCCTAATACATGTTCCTGTACTGAGTAGCACTTTCATTCTGTCAGTAAAACAATGAAAAAAAAAATTCCCTAAACCTGCATCTATGTTCTACAACATTCTTGAGTTAACATTGCTGGGAGAAGAGATTTGAGGAAGTGGTGGTGCAGAAAGATAGTATTTTACATGAAAACTGTGAAAGCAAGATCTTTGCACTTACAAGTCTTTTAATTGTCCTTATAAAAACACCATTCCATTTTTACTGTTTGCAAGCTGTACACATTCATTGCAGGCTAATGTAGTTTGTAATTCTTGAGTGCTTTCTGGAATTCCATGCATCATTCTTGAACATTCACATATCACTTGGCAATGCATATGTATTATGTGGTGTTATTTATAAACATGTATTTTATACATATGTTTGTATGTGTATACTTTGTTTACATGTTTCTATTATATGTGTACACACACACCATTAATGTGTCATTATGAGTTTACTTTTGCTGTAACAAAACTGTTTCAATGTTGATAATGCTTTAAATGGGCTGAAAATAAAACTGGAGAGGAGTTGTAATATTGTAAAAAATAATGAATGTTCTGAAGGATGAGCAAGTATTTGAAAATGTTGATTCTGTTTATCTAAATTTTTTTCTTGGAATTTATATAGCACGTCATCTTTGAAATTACTCTTTGTTTTGGTCTAGTGTAACTTACAGACGTTCAGCAGATTCTTTTTTTACATTTTGAACATGGCACTGCAACTGAAATTTAATTTTAAACATGTTACCTTTAAATTCTTGTTATTACAACTGTATTACAATTTTATTACAATTACAGTTGTTATTTTTAGCATTGTTGATGAAATAGGAAGCTGTTCTTGTGTAACATCTTTTCAAACAAAAGAAATACAGTTAAAAATGGGAACAAAATAGATTTATAGGTAAAATACAAATTTCAGTTCTGAGAAGCTGAAGTTGAGCCTACAATGAAGGGATGAGAATATTTCTTTTTCAACAAAGTCATTAGCTGAAAATGGGTGTCAAACAAATGCGCACTGATGATATTAGAAGTAGCATTGAACTCATTTAGTTAAATATATTTGTGGTGTTTCATATCTTAAGTACTATAGTATGGCTGCAAAGCAATTTTAAAATGGTATCTTAAGGAATAATGCTTAATTGGATAATTACTACTTCTGTAGGTCAAGATTGAGCAGGTTGCTATGGAACTTCAGCTTACTCCATTTACTGTACTTCTGCGATCAGTTCTGGATCAGCTGCAGGAAAAAGATTCTGCTCGGATATTTGCTCAGCCAGTGAACCTTAAGGAGGTATGGTTTAAGTTGTATTTCCTTGTGTTTATGTAGGACTTGGTGGCACTTAAATACAAGAAACAAATCACTGCATGCAGAGGTGAAAGCAGCATTGCCTTTTGTGGTTTAACCCCAGCTGGTAACTCAGAACCACGCAGCTGCTCGCTTACTCCTCTCCTTCATCCTCCCCCCACTTCCCCTTAGGGATGGCGAGGAGAATCAAAAGAATGTAAATCCCATGGGTTGAGATAAGAACAGTCCAGTAACTAAGGTATAACACAAACTACTGCTGCTACCAGCAATAGTAATAATGATAAGGGAGATAGCAAGGGGAGAGAATATAAAACTAAAAGGGGAAAAGGAAAAGAAAACAATAAATGCAAGTAATGCACAATACAGTTGCTTACCACCCACTGACTGATACCCAGCCTGACTCGAGCAGCAGTGTGGGCCTTCCATATAACTCCCCCAGTTTATATACTGGGCATGGTGTGCTATTGTATGGCATACCCCTTTGGCTAGTTTGAGTCAGTTGTCCTGTCTCTGCTTTTTTCTGGCTTCTTGTGCCCTTCCTCACTGTCAGAGCATGACACTGAAAAGTCCTTGATCAGAGTAAACATTACTTAGCAGCGACTGAAAACATCGGTGTGTTATCAGTGTCGTTCTCAGACTAAAGCTGAAAACAGCACTGCAACAGCTACTAGGAGGGAGAAAAACAAGCTGAACCCAGGACACCTTTTAATCTCTATTCTGATTAATTTTCATTATGATTTAGACTTTCATAGCAGGAAGTCATATACCAAAACAATTTCTAGGACATACATGTATGGAATAATATGGTTCATATTAATCTTTTGTGATAAGGTTATTTGATAAAGCAAACTCAAAGTAGAAATGTGGATACTGCGTTCTTATTTTCAGGTGAAATTCCATTCACTGGAAAACTAGATAGAATGTAGGTGTGTGTATACATACATATACAATACCTCTATACATGTGCATAAATAACATGTAGACATGTTATACATGTCTGTTTGTGTATATATGTGTGTGTGCATATGCTACATACAGCTGTATATTATATGTATGTGTGCATGCATTTATAAGTATGTGTATATGCATAAATACATGTATAATATACACACAACCATAGAACTGCAAAAACATGTAGATTCAGTGTCTGTTAATAGAGCTCTAACTTGTTATCTAAGATGCAGAATCTTGTAATATGTAAACTTTTGCTGGTATGTGAATTTTTGCAGTATCAAGATGTGCATTTATAAGCTACACTTCAAAGCTTTTTATTAGAGGTGTTATAAAATATGTTTAAAAACGCGGATCATTTAATAGCTAATGTTACTTTGTCTGTAGTAAGATAATTTTACCCATTTGTGTTTTAAATGTTTATTCAAAGGTTCCAGACTATTTGGATCATATTAAACATCCTATGGATTTCTCTACCATGCGAAAACGGTTAGAGGCTCAAGGCTATAAAAACCTCAGTGAGTTTGAAGAAGACTTCAATCTTATCATAGATAATTGTATGAAATACAATGCAAAAGATACGATATTCTATAGAGCAGCAGTGCGGTTACGAGATCAAGGAGGTGTAGTTCTCAGGCAAGCTAGGCGAGATGCTGAAGGAATCGGTTATAATAATGAAACTGGAATGCACTTACCTGAACGGCCTAAACTTGAGTCACCCCAGCCTTTCTCTTGGGAAGATGGTAAGATATTTTTGGATTATCTTTAAAAGTTGCGTTTTCCATTACACACAATGTGTATATGCCATACAGATGATTTAAGATTGTTGCTGTTCAGTTTGCTGAGTAGATTCCTCCCTTCCCCCCCAGTTAAAAAGTGGCTTGAAAGGTACATGTGTTTGTATTCTACTAGATCTATTAATTAAAAAGCATTGTCCAGTTTCTGATTTTGATAATGTGAGAGGCTAATTTAACAAGATACATGAAAAAGGTTTTTAAATTGAGTGCTTTCACCTGATTGTGTGTGCTTGTAAGTCATGAAAAACGACTACCAGTACACACACACACACACTCTTAAGCATATTCTTAGAAAAACTACTGAATTAAAAAATCAAATGTGTTTATAATAGTAGGAATTAAAATAGCTTCTTTTGATATACACATTAGTATTCTGAGGTTTTGGCAATAAAGGAGAATAATTAACACGTTTCTTTTATGACCATAATCTTGCCCTTCTCTTTGACAAAAAGAAAATAATCTGTTAGGGTGGGAAGGATTAATTATGTCTTCCTTCTGACCTTTTAATTCTTTGCTCTGCTATTTAGCTTTCTTGAGCAAAATGCTGATCAAGAAGAATAGTTAATTATGTAGTAGGAATTCATTTCAACATCACTGGTGATGGTGAAGCTACTAAGACTGTAATCTAAGTAGCTTTTTACGATGTTTTTAGTTCTGGCAAGTGAATTTTATATTTTCCTCCTTTTAGTATTACTGTTCTGGGAAACATTCTGGAAAACACTAACATATGTATTTTCACTTTAGTGGATAGGTTACTGAATCCTGTAAACAGAGCGCATATGTCCTTGGAAGAACAGCTGAGAGAGTTGCTAGAAAAACTTGATCTGACCTGTGCAATGAAATCCAGTGGGTCAAGGAGCAAAAGAGCAAAGCTGTTAAAGAAAGAAATCAGCATTATTCGCAACAAACTTAGTCAGCAGCACAACCAAGCTCCTCAAATAGAATCAGGTATTGGAAGTTTTGAAGAAGAAAGTGCAGCATTAGAACAAGATGGAGAAGAGGAAGGTAAGAATTTAAACTATGTTTAAACTAGTTCTGTTCTGAACTTCTTCAGTCAGGTGCTTTAATAGTGTTTATTAAAGTGTAGTAAATGAGTATTATATTTAATTTTTCAATGGACAAATAGCCACTGAATTGCAACAAATATTTCAAGAGTATGAGAATGCTATTTTTAAACAAAATCTCCCTCCATTCTTTTTCAAAGTAGCAAGGCTTTTTAAAAATCTTTTTGTTAAGAAACGAAAGTACAATCGCATACAAGAAGAAACTGGAAATGCCCAAGTGGAAAGTATCTTTGTACTTTAAGAAATCCACTTAAATAGCAAAATGTGTGTCGGGGATCATATAAGCCTAGGTCAGTGATGCTGAAATTGTGCTGTCTTTTGTAGCTGTTCTTACTGTCTGCTTCATACTTTGGGGACAGTAGAGGGTAGGTTTGGGTTGTTTGTTTGGTTTGGGTTTATTTTTTTGGGGGCAGTGTTTTTTGTTGGTTTGTTTTTTTTTTTTAATCTAGCTATTGTTAAGACTTAACAAACTTAATGTTGTAGAATCAAGTCAGCCATATCTAACCAGTTCTTCCCCTTATGCTTTTCTTCCTCCTTAAAATGCTGGTCTCGAAGTTGCACTTACTCTTGGCTATTTCCCATTTATTTCAATGAGAGCAGTATACTAGAAAGGCCTAACTTTATAATTCAGTTGAATATTATCTTTGTATTTTTAGGTTTTAAATCAGTTACTGAGATCTTTATTGCTAATTTTTAAATGTTGCCAAGAAATTCTAGTCTCAAAAAGAAAAGTTCTTTTGAGTTTGTTGCATGATCAGCTTGCCTCTAAAAAGCTACTTGGTTTTTCTTTAGGAGAATTAGAGATATGTTTCATTTTGCATTGAATTTCAAGTGCGTTGAATGGGAGGAGGAAAGAGCTCAAGGGAAAATGGAAGCAGTCTGTGTCTGGTACAGCTTGATATTCCCAGAATGTCTGAAAGGCCAAGTCAATAAAATGACTGTCCTTAACTGCTATTCAAATAGCAACTTGGATTTTAATTCTTAGTGTGACTAAGAGAATGCTTTTCAAACATCTAAGTTGCTTGATATTTGAATGACAACAGTAGAAAAAGTGTATGTGAATCAACACACTTACCTTGTTCTTGAGGCCATTAAATATTCTTAAAACATTTAATGATTTTTTAAATTTATATTTTATTCAAGTGATGATGCTACTGAATATACTTCTTTAGGAATGTAGTTTCAGGCAGATAACTGAAGGTTTTGCTTCTAGCTTTTCTATGATACAGTCTTTCACTGCAGCTGTTGTGCAAGATCGAGTCCAAAAATGAGCAATAGCTGTTTTCTTATATTCACAGTATGCTTTTTTAAAACAGAAGAGCATGATCCAGAGTCGATTGGCATTGCTGTTACAGTTCTGATCTTATGCTTTAGTAGCAGTCATTAGTTCAAATCCCGATTGGAAAGTGGAAGGTACTTAAAGGAGTAAAGAAAACACATTTCCAGAAAGAAAGATGAGGAAAGAAGTAGATTCTTGTGCCCAAGATCTCTACAGGAGCTGACTTTAGAAGAGCTGTGAATTTCTCTCTGGTGATTATGTTTTCAGTTGTGATTCTGTGAAAAATTTGGTACCAGAATAACCCCATGAAATTTATGGTTTAATCTCAAATTAGTTTTGAATGCCTAAATATTTTTGTGACTATTTCCTAATTAATTTCAAGAAAATTAGAATTTGTTCACAAAGAAGAGTCACTTGGGACATTCTAAACTACATGCTTTTTTAATTTGTGGTATTTAAATTTTTTTATCTGACTGTAAATTTCATTCTGAATGCCTTCCTGAAATATTATTTGCCAACTCTAATCCTTACGTTCCTTCAAAAGATGTGAGCATGGTTAGTATTTCATTTTAACAATATTCTTTTTAATAGGAACTATGCTCTTATTTGATTACACCTCAAGCAGTGGGGCAGAGACTTTTCTGCACTTAGTCATTGATTTCAAGTAAGCCAAACCCAAAGCAATAGAGATAATATTTAATCCACTACAGACACAGGGCTTAAGCCCTTGGGGTTTTTACACCTTTAACTAAATTTTAAAATTTTATGTGATGGCATAAATATTACGTTGGTCTCATAAAGTTGCTTTAGAATAAGCATCTTCTTTCTCTTGCTGTATTTTAGAAGGTTCTTTTGGAAGCTAGAAAAAAGGTTGTAACATCTTTTTGAGTTGGTAATTACAGGTTAGGAAGCCATTTAACTTGTATTTGGGACTGCTACAACAGTAGAATGTTTATTTGGCCTCCCATCACTTGTGATGGAAAACTGAAACGAGTTTTATACACTCAGTGATATCTCCATTGTCTTTTCCCAGCATAGAAATCCTGGAATCGACTGGGCAATGATCATGTTAAAAAAAAGAAAAAAGGGGTGGGGGAGAGGGAAGAAGAAATAATGGTAGAGGGTGATTTTTCTGACTTCTTCTAACAAGTCTGCGTTGTCAAGTTGCCAACTAGTGGCTAGTCAAGCTGCATGACTTTGGAGGTGATGGGATTTTTCCTCCCCTTTTTTCCCCTTCTTTTTGATAGATAAAACATCTAGCTTGTAGAAAAGCTCTTCAAGTCTTGTCTTTCTGGAGATTTTATGATGCAGTTTAGCTCATTCTCATAAATCAGGTTACAGATACAGTGCTGAGTTTACGCTTATCTTATAAAAATGTGTTTTAGGCAGGTAAAGTGAATATTGATAAGGTGAAATAGATAAAGATGTATATTAAAATGTACTTGAATGGCAGTATAATTGTGTTTAACAGATAACCATCCACAACCCCGCCTTTCTAGTGAAAAAAAGAGATTTCTTAGTTAATGAAACTAACATAACTGCATGAGAAGTAAAAAAGTATTTATCTAGGTGTAAACTCTTAACACCAACTATAAACACCTACTTTTCTATCCCTGTTACATTCCCAGTATAAAAGTAGAAACTACTAACTAGGACAGATTGTTGCTAGACAAGGTTTGTTTTTAAAATGTTATGTTTTGTTTCCAAACAGCAATTTATTTGGTGGGCTGCACATTTGTAGTGAGTTTTATAATAGACTTTATAACTACAGGTTTTCAAAAATCACACTCTATTTATAATTTTTTCAGGAGATAAATCTCCCCCTAAACTTGAACCATCAGATGCATTACCTCTTCCTTCAAACTTGGAGACTAATTCAGAACCACCAACCCTCAAACCAGTAGAACTCAATCCAGAGCAGAGTAAGCTTTACAAAAGAGTAAAATTTGATAATGAATTATATAGCACTTCCATTCAGAAAGAAATAAATGGACACACTCCAGAACACTTACTTGACAGTAATCTCAATGAGTCGACTGTTTCTGCTGTAGCTGAGTCATCAACTGATGTAAACAGACGTACATCCATTCTCTTCTGCAAATCGAAAAGTATAAGCCCCCAAAAGTCTGCAAAGAACACTGAAACCCAGCCAACTTCTCCACAGCTAGGGACCAAAACCTTTTTGTCTGTAGTCCTTCCAAGGTTGGAGACACTTCTGCACCCAAGGAAAAGATCAAGGAGTGCATGTGGAGATTCTGAGGTTGATGATGAGTCCCCTGTAAAGCGCTTGGATACAGGTAAATGTTACAAAACTTACTTGAATGGATGCCTCTCAAAATTTAGCATACCTGTTAATATTTTGACATCACTGTAAATCTTCAGATTCTAGCACCTGAAAAGCTTTACCTCATAGTTGAGTAGTTACAGTTCAGAAAATCACTGATTCATTTTTGTTGGCCCTATACAATTAGATCTAGTGAACCAAGTTGTGGTTACATGGAAACTTCATATGTGTTGCCAAAACATTGTAAGGAGGAACATGAAAAATAGCTTGTTCCATGCCTGGCTTTATTTTGCTGTAGTATTTCTCCAAGCATATTTTCTTGTTATGAAATTGATGACTGTACAAAGTGCTTTGTATACCCATGTATTTTATGGAAGTGTTAAATTCCAAGAGTATAATGACATTTCCTGCATTTCTTTTGGGTTTTAGTCTGTGCATTTTAAATAAAATTGAATCATATATGTGTGAGATTATGCTCTTAATGAGACTTCTCTGAAAAACAAAACAAGGTTATCTTGGTACATTGCTGTAGTACAGCTGAAGACATTAATTACACCTTTTATTAGTGAACCATAATTCTGTTTATTGGAGAAGTTTGAATAAAACCCTCTTTGAGGAAAAACAGCAGCATAAGGAAATTACTTAATTATATTTCCTTAACGTTATCTATGGCCATTGGTATGACTTTTATATTATCTTTGAAAAAAATACTGTTTCATTGTCGTGTTGATAACTCATCTGCAGGTGTTAAAATAGCATGTGGGGTTTTGTGTCTTTGAATGAAAGATAAATTTAAATTGTGAAGATGTACTCCAAAAGCTGCTTGTGGTGTTTGTGCTGATTTTTGTGGTTTGAGTGAGAAGGTGGTGGGATGGTTGGTTTAGGGTTATTTTGTTTGGTTGGGGTTTTTGTGTTTTGTTTTTTTATTTTTTATTTTTTTTTTTTTTTTGTTTGCTTGGTTGGGCTTTTTAATGATCATGTGAGGAGGTAGATTATTCTGATGCTGGTATCATATCATAAAATAATAAGTAAGATTTGGGGGGGGGGGTGGGAGGGCTGGGGGGGTATCTTCTTGTATATCATAGAATGGTTCAGGTTGGAAAGGACCTTAAGATCATCTAGTTTCAACCTCCCTGCCATGGGCATGGTCAGTGTTGGGATTGATCCTTTTCAACATCTTTGTCACTGACATGAACAGTGGGATTGAGTGCGCCCTCAGCAAGTTTGCTGATTACTTTGTTTTGTTTCTTTTGCCTCATTGGAAAGCCCCTCTGCTCATTCCTTTTCCTAACAGCTTGGAAAGAGCACGTGGATTCAGTCTGGTACTTCAGGTCGGAAGTAGGAATCATGTGAATGTAGTGTGATGATAGAAATAAATTAATCTTCATTAATGATATAAAAAAGCTTTGGAATTCCAATTTGTGAGTCTTTACCTAGATGATTTCATTCTGTACTTTTATACAGGTTGCATTTCATCACACACAGTGTAAATCATTTTGTGGTAGATCACACCAGGAATTAGTACTAATTCCTTGAATTTCACATTATCTTCAGCAATTGTTTCTTTGGGGAAAAAGTGTTTTACTATGCAGGAAAACTGACTTTTTGACAAAACCCAAAAAACCCACCAGATTTTTGAATACATTTAAAATCTGTCATTTTGTTCTTTTTCTGTCTGTGGGATTGGTGTATGTGAGTCAAATATGTTTTTGATTATCTTCAAAAAAACAACAGAAATACAAACCAATCTATTATGGATAGTTTCTTCTAATTTTAGTATTTTCCCATTTTAGAATTTCTAGGCTTTTGTTCCAATTTAGAAATCTAATTCCAATTTAGAAATTTTAGAATTTCTAGGCTTTTGCTTGGGGGGAGAGGGCAGTGTGTTCTATTATGTAGGAATAAAATCCAATAAGTTGAAAGAATTTGTTTTAATTAAAATTCTGTAGCCTCTTTCTGAGGCCAGTTAAGTTGAGCACAGAGTTAAATTTATACAGAAGTAATACTTAATGGGGTGTTTGTCTTTGTCTGGTCAGAGGAGACTCTCTATGTGAATTGAAATGGTTTGGCCAAATTAAATTCATCTGAAAGTATTCTAGTTATTCCTTGAAAATACGTGGGGGTTTAGGAATATCTGGCTTATACAGATATGTCAGCTTATCAAGCTTATTCCCATGGTTCTTTTTCCATTTGCAACCAGACATTTTGCTTTCACATTGGAGATTTTATTCTGCGTGTTATTTTCAGACTTGTTCAAGCAATTTAAGCTCAAGCAATTTGCAGTTGGCAGCTATTTTGAGCTACTATTCAGCAGGAAATCAGCACAAACGTCAGGCACTTTCCAAGATTTAAAACCAGTTGAATTGTTTTGCTTTTGCATATGCAAGCTGGTGTCAGTTCATGCAGACGTCTTGATTGTGAGAAAAATAAATCAAATTATGCATACAGTAATACGTTTTTCCCATTTGGTTATTTTCAGAAAATTCTAATTTCATTCTGCTGGTAAAAAATAATGGTTTTATTCAGAATAATTCAGCAGACATTAACTTTTCCCTCCTAAACAGTACCATGATGGACAAGGCATGCTTCAGCCTTCTTAGGTGTGTTCTTGTGAGTTAGCAGCTTCATGAGCAATCACTGAAGTTGACAATGAATTATTATTGCAGTTTTCTTTGACTTGTATGAATACTAAGTATCATCAATCCTAATGGAATAGGAAAAAATCGTAAGAACTTTGCTCAATAGACAAAGCATTGACATTTTAAAGTGGTCAAGAAATGCTCTCTCACATCTTTATTGCCTTACCTATTCATAACCAGTGTGGGAGTTTTGCCGTTACTCAAGGATGCCTGGTTGATTTGTCCCTCACCTTACTCAGTCTTCTCAATGATTTCCCCCTTTCATGTCACTCATACATACTGTCTTATCTGAAGAAATTCAAAGAAAGACTAAAGCTTACCTAGGGAAGTAAAACCATACCTAGTTTGTCGATACTTCATTATTCTTATAGAATGCCTTTTATTATACTCTCTTGAAATACATTTGAGGTTGATGTACTCACTAGTTAAGGTTGGAGAAATATGCATATGTGATCCATTGGCACACACCTTTGTAGGTGTGGTATCCCATATGGCACTGGTTATTGAAATGCTAGGGTCTGGTTTGGGGGTTTGGTTTGGTTTTGGTTTTTTTTTTTTGGTTGGTTGTTTTTTGTGTTTTGTTGGTGGTTGAATTTTGGAGGTATTTTTTTGGGGGGGTATGGGGGTTTTTTTGAGTGGAGGGGGGGTGGGGATTTTGGGGGTTTTGGTGGGGTTTTTTTCCAAACAGGGGACTATGCCACAACATGACTTTAACCTTCTAGAGGACAGAAAGCAGTTCACTTTAGTACTCTGACATCCCTTTATATATGAATATTTTCTTGAAACATGTGAAGCAGTACTGTAATGAAACCTTAAAATATAATTTCATAGTGTTCTACTACATTATCACATATATAGCACATCTTTGCTTTTGCATCATATGGTATCTAGGAATTAAAAAAAAAAAGGTTGTTTTTACTGAGGGAATTTTGGTCGCATAAGAGATTGATGTATGATTCTTGAAGAACTGGCTCATGGGAGCACACAAAGAGTTGTGGTCAATGGCTCAGTGTCTGGCTGGAGACCAGTAACAAGTGGTGCCCCTCAGGGATCAGTGTTGGGACCGGTCTTGTTCAACATCTTTGTCACTGACATGGACAGTGGGATTGAGTGCGCCC
>JBCJKH010030416.1:11110-23583 GCA_039877255.1 Loriculus beryllinus | reverse complement strand
CTGGGCTGTTCTTATCTCAACTCATGGGAGTTACATTCTTTCTACTCTCCTCTCCATCCCTCCAGGAGCTGACGGAGGAAAGGGGGAGTGAGCGAGCGGCTGTGTGGCTGAGTTGCTGACTGGGCTTAAACCACGACACTACTACAGAGGGGCAACAGCTTATTTTGTTTCATGTTTTCTGTTGGAAATATATGGCTCCACTTGCATACTTCATACAAAATGCTGAATATATAATCCTAATATACTTATGGAACATTCACTTCTATTGAATGAGTTTAAATACAAACTTGATATGTTTCCTGTCAAGAATAGGGATTTGTTGCTCAAAGGTAGTCTATTTTCCATTAACTTTATAGACCACAAAAGGGTAAGTAGGGAAAGTTTGAAAAAGAGGTTGCAAACCACAGCATGAGCTTATGAAATGGTGCCTGAATTTGTGGAGTCCAAATAAGCTTTTATAGGAATCTTTTCTCTTTCCCCTTTAAGGAAAACATCCAATTCTCATTTAAGGGGAATCACCTGTTTGATTTATTTGTGACACTTCAGTAGTTACCTTGTTCAGAATACTGTTTTGCTTAACAAGTCATCCTGTGGGTGAGGTCTATTTGTATGAGGAATACAGAGAACTGATGCTATAATAAACAACAGTTGTACATAAAACTTTACCTCAGTTAGTGGAAACAGGCAAGGTGACTCATGCTGCAGGTTGGGATTAAGCAAGAAACTCCAATAAGGAAAAAAATCTTCTTAATAGCCAGCTATTTGATATTGGATACGCAACTGGTATCTGTCTTTTAAGAAAATGTAGAATTTGAAACTATACACTGCCATATACATGTAACATAGTTTGATTAAGCATCACTGACTTTTGACAAGGAAGTGTAAGAGATTGACAGAATGAGCAGTTCTTTAGAAAACAGCAGCTTCATGATTTAAACTAGTTGTGTAGCTTAAAATCAGGGTTTGTATTTCAGTGCTCAGCTGAATGAATATGAATATGGAGAAGGCAGCAAATGGAAGAATAGCCTGACAGTAACCTTCACATAGCCTTGGACTATGGAAGGCATTACAATGTCAAGCAATAGGCCATGCAGTGACACTACAAAGAAATATAAAGTCAAGGTCTTCTTCTGGATATTTCAGTCCTTTAAAGACTGAACAAGTGATCCACATCAGGAGTTTTAAATTGATCTATTGAATTCCTATTAACTCCCTAACAGGACACAAAACGGTTTCTTGGTGCATTTGAAAAAGAATCATTGCATGTTCATTATTTCTCTTGGGAAACATGGAGCTCACTTAGAAGATTTGCTTTTTTACAGCACCTTGATGTTGCTGAGTTGCACAAGGATTTTTCTTCACAGGCATCAAAGACCATTAATGAAACACTTTTTTTGTGAAGTCTTGTATGAAAGGAATAGAATATACATATTATTATTATTATTTTCAGAAAGCGCTTCTATCATAAATTGAAGTGCTGTTATTGGAAGAAATTGCAGTTCTTTCTAAAGAAATAATGATGGTTAAACCACCAAACCTTACCAAATAACGCGAACGTGGGTAAGAAATCAGGTGATGAAGCTGGACACTTGACAGGAATTGTTTTTCAAGCCATTTTTGTGCTGTGATAACAATGGAGCAGACATAGCTTAGTCGGCACAGGGCAGTTGTCAGTGTGCAAGAAGGTAAAGCAATGAAATTGAAGTTGCAGGGCAAGAAAAGGTAGAAAATAGCAGAAGAAATATAAAATAGGTACCCCTGGCTGATAGAAAAGTCCTCAGGAGTTAAACTATTAAGTTCTGCAAAGCTCAGTCATGGGATCTTCAATAAATATGTATGTAGTGTTAATCTGGCAAACTGAGTAGAAGCATGAAAGGTGATGAGATGCACTAAGACAAAGCTTGGAGGCATCTTTATTAGAAAACATTAGTGGAGAAAATTGACATAGCAAAAATGGGATAAAATTCACAGTACAAAAGGCAAAGCCTTGTACTTGCGTGATGATAGGCAATATTGTAAGCTGATAGTCTCAGGCTATTATGGCATAAAAGGAGAAAAACCTGGCTGTAGCAAAGCATTATAGACAATCTTAGAATTTGCCCATAGGTGTTCCTTGTAGAGAATGAAGCAATAATGGCACTGTATATTACAGTTAGAAGACTTTTTCAACCTCATTTAGACAAACTTAGGCACAATTGCTTCAAAAGGTTGCTCATTTACACAAGGGTAGGGATGACCACCATAATACTTGTGCATTTTATTTCATATACTAATGAAACCTTGCAAAAATAGTAGGATTATATGTCTCTAATGCACAGATATATTTAAAAACATACCACAAAACAGAGTAGAGATGATAAGAGAGAATAGAAATGCTTTCTGTCATGTGTATGTGACAGCGTAAGTTGAATTTAATGCCTCCTGTTCTTTTTGTTTGTTTGGAGGTTTTTATGGACATAATTTTTACTGTGGTTTACAAGAAGCATGTTGAAAATAATGGGAACACAGAAAACATACCTGTAAAGACAGAACATCTAGTAACTTGGGTGCTGCTCTGATGAGTACATTGGTATTGCTTATTCCTTAATTGATTTCAAAAAACAAAACAAAACCAAACCAAACAACCATGATTAGAATTAAAATTGTGTTGGTTTTAACCCTGGAAATTTAAAGGACTTTTGCCCTTTGGCAGTGTCATGTTTGTGCTCCCTTTTGAGGGCAGGGTGACAGATCTAGCTAACTGAAGCCTTTGGCCCCTTACAACAGTCAACTTTGGCTAGTTTAATTGCAAGTGCTAAAGATGCACTTTCAAAAGCCATAGGCATGAATATAGCATTCAATAGCATTGAAGTAGTTTTATATTTTATTTCAATTAAGATGTAATTAGGGCTGAAATGCATAGAATAAATTGAAACAGGGTCCCATTTTTCAGACAGCTATTTGTTCTTTAGCATCCACGTTACATACTTGGAAAAATATGAGGTTTAAGTTGATTGATTGAAGTGTTGGTTTGATAAAGTACAGTAGAAAATGAGATTACAGGCATCAGAAGGCATGTAGGCACCTTAAACCGTTAAGTCAGAATTAACACAAGCCTATAAAATGGAGATAGAACAGCGAACAGAATAAGAATAATTGGTATTTGTTGAGAGAGGGAATAATGACTAGAATTGAGTAGCCAGAGTAAGTATGTACTGAGATGTGCCATAACAGCTAGGATGGAAGTATGAAATAACAAGCAAGAAAACAATTGCTTATAAGGAGGATTGTTTTTTGAGAGATGCTTGTAACTGGCTATTTAAATGTTGAATGTCCTGTTGAATTGCCACCTCTCTGTTGAGGACTGATGAACTGGGAATAAAGCACAGTTTATTTAGGGAAAAGGTAGATAAGTTCCTGGAGGGAAAGTGATTATTAGAAAGGTTAAAATACTCCTTAAACAAATATATTATACTGTCATAGCTCTTTGGTAGCTCTATGGTATGAGGTTCAATTGTGATTACTATGTTCTTGCAGACCCCTATGGTGGAAGGAGCTATGTAAATGCAGCAGCTTAATGAACAGGGAGAAGAAGGAGATAAATATCAAGGCAGGCACTGCTGGTGTGCTGGGAAACTAATTACATCTTGAGGGGGACTGTAATCCAGAATGGTAAAACTCTGAACTAGAGAATGCCGAATATTGATAAAAGATGTGCTTCATACTGGGGTATACAGGAAAGAAACCCAGACCATCAAGGTACGGGAAAGGGGTATAGCCATATCTACCTGAGATATGAAAACTGGGGATCACAGTTGTCAGAAATGGAAGCATACAGTGTTTAAGAGACAGGTGATGAGGAAACAGAGGAAGTTACTTGAAATACAGCCTATTAAAAGTTAAAGACTTCATGGTTAGTTAAATTAATCTAAATTACTGAAAGATTAAGAACCATGTTTAAGCTGAGTATTTGTCTTTTGCACAAATACATTAACTATAGCCAATTAAATTTGCTTAATCAAGCTTAACAATGCTACATGCTGTTTCTCATTAGAGAGTCACTATTGAAAAAAATTGACTACTTGAAATGTAATGGTAAAGAGGTTCTGTATGGATCTCCAAGGGTGCAGCCATCTGACTCTCTGGCTTAAGAGTAAGTTGATGTCACTGCATAGCGTTTGTCCCAGGCAAAAGAAATTGTTGCTGTTATTTTCTTTCTGCAATTGAAAAGTAGCAGGAAAAGAACATCCACTTTCTGTAAAGCTATGAAAGCAATAGAAGTATCTCTTTTAAATATAAAAGGTAATGCTACAGAAGTTTTAACTGTGTGCAGTAAAATCAGGGCTGCAACTACAGCCTTCTGGTGGTGGGTAACACATAAGCCTCAGAACACAGCTCAAGCTTGGAACGTGAGGGCTGGACAAACACTGCAAAACTGAGTGGGAAATCCAGAGAAGGACTAACCATACTGAAGATTCATGAGCTCAAATGAGCATGGCTTAAGGTGGTACAGAATTTATAGCTCTTTTTAAAAGTATAGCATTCATTCTTGTCTTTATTGCAAAGTGCCCCAGTGCAAACACTTATGGATTAAGACTGTAAAATGTTTTCTAATGGCCTCCCTCTGGTGTGACTCTCCTTTTCAAGAGCATGCCAAGTTGATCTGTACTCATTGCTGAAATACAAGTTGCCAGAAACGCAGGTAGACTGGATTTTAGGAAGAGGACAGCTAGTCTCCATAATTTGTTGTAGGACACAAATACACAAGGACTTTCATAGCCATGCATATGAGCAAACACAGATTTACAGGCAGTGATAACCAGATAAATTAGCTCCCTCAAATTATAAATAAAAGCCAGTCCTGGCTAGGTTTCTTGTGGGGTTTTCTCTTTATTTGGTTGTTGTTTTTTGGTTTGCTTTGCTTTGTTTTTTTTTTCTTTCCGCATCAGGTGCCTCTTTCAATGCAGGAAAAATAAAACAACAAAACCCAGACTCTAAACCCTGTCCACCATCACTGACCTCAGCACAATCCAAGATGCTGAAGGTGTATCTTAAGTGGGACCCTACAGAGGCAATAAATATGGGGCCCAGAAGGCTAATAGCTTGAAAATCCTTCCTTGCTGTCTCACTAGTTACAAGCTTATGCTGTGCTGGCAGAAGTTACTAGAGCTGATAAGCTAACCCTAGCAAAAACATGATTGAACTAAGAGGGCTTATTAGCATGGAGCTGAAAGGAGGTGTGTTGCCAGAAACAGCTTCTGACACTGTAAAGTGGAATCAACAAACAAGTCATCGTGAATGTGGTGCAATTCATAGGAACACATTCCCCCTCAACACATCTGCTCCTCTGCTCCCACATTTTGGAAGAAAATTCTGCTAAGAGTCCTGAGTAACCTTTCCTATCCTACTCATTCAGTGGGAAATGCCAAGCTTAGACTGAAGAACCAACTGAACAAAGAGATCAGGGGTTGCACAAGTCTTCAGAAAGATCTGAAAGGTGGAATCTGAATCCAATACAGCCTTCCTGAATGGCTTTTAAGCACTGGGCTAGGTCAGATGAGGTGCACAAATACGGTCTTGGTGCCTAAGAGGGGAACCGTAAGTGCTTTTAGCCATGCTGCGGCAAGCATGTTCAGTGTGAGCACCTGTAGACAGTCCTTTAGGTGGTACCTAAATGAGCTGCAAAAGTTAAACGTTAGTATTTTAACAATATTTAAATAAGATTCCAAACCCAATGCTTACTTTTTGACATTTTGCCCAAGTGATGAGTAAGTGGTTGTGCTGGAGATAAGAATTATTCATGAACTTTTATTTCAAACTGATTCCCATCCCTTTCTGGAGAGACAAGCAGACCTTTGAGAGCCTCTAATTTGTTTTGAGTTGCCAGTCCTTGAGGGTTTGTGTTTTGTAGTGTCGGGAACACAGAGAATACTTACTGCCTGTCAGTTTTACTTTAGCCTGGTTTATACATTTACACAAGCTTACAGTGAAAAACCTCTCATTTTATACCAGCAAAGGGAAAGGATTAGATTCTTGATTACATAGATTAGAAAATATTGTTCTTCTGTTATTGTGAGCAAAATCATCACCTGAGGCTCGCCCTTGGGTCTGGGGAGAAAATGAATCATTTTCTGACCTTTTCCCTGCTTGCTGGCCTGATGGACGCTGGTATTTTTCCATGGCTTTTTTTCTGCTGTATAAAATTTACACAAAACTTTTGACTATGCTTGAATTGCAGTGATGTTACCAGGCTTCTCGGGTAGCCTCCTGCTATAAACTCCAAATGACCTTCTACTGCCTGTGGTCCCTTTCTCAAACCATTCAGGTCTTCAGACCTCAAACACCTTATAACCCTTTTGGATAATTATGCTGGTGCAGCTCTTCAGAAGTCTTGCTTGTAAAACCCCTAAGATATTTCTCTGGAGCCAGTGTAGCAAAAACGACCCTGTTGACAGCAGTTGGTTGTGAATCAGGGGTAAGCTCAAGTGAAACTTGGAAGTCTGCTAATGTGGCAAGAAGTCAAAAGAGCCAGGAGCTGTTTATTGGCAATTAAAAGCTTAAAAGCTTAAACTAGGCCTATAATCTGTACTTTTCATAGAAAGCACTGCAGGTCATACAAAATGAAGCACTTGTTTAACCAATTGGGGATAGCTAACAGAAGTAAAACTTGGAAAGCTATGCGTTTGCACTGCGGTCATGGATGCTTGGCCATTTGTATCTTTAGCCTAGGCAGCCTTTCATGATAGTTCATAGCCCTTCTGTGCTTTTATAAAACTCACTTTGGCAATTGAAAGCCAAATCTGGATATTAGATGTCTGAAACAAGCTCCATCTGCTTTCACTTTATGCCCATGTTGTTGAATAAAGATAAATAGGTAATTTTTTGTTAAATAAAGAAGCCTTAAATCCATCTTTGTTAAACAAACCAAGCCAACTAGGCTGTATTTGGAAAAGCCTGAATAGCCTTCATATAAGAAAGCCAAGTGCAAGATCAAGCTCACTTGTTCTAGTAGGTCTAGAAACATCCTGTGTTAAAATATGTCCGTATAGAAGAAGAGCCGAAAAAACTAACACAGAATTCCCTGTTGATCCTGATCACCTTCAAAAGTCTGTGGGAATATGAACTGCCCTCCTGTTGTTCTCACTAGATAGAATGAGAATGCTTATCCTAGACATTTTGATAGCTTTCCTTTAAAAACCTGTAGCTATTAAGTGTACCAATAAAAATGCTAAAGTACAGGAAGCAAGTAGATAAAGTACATGTAAAGAAGTGAAAATTTGGTCTGTAAACTGTAACTCCACACCAAGACAATAGGCACAGGCTTGAAACTAAGAGAATGTTGACAACAGCTCTGTTTGGGCTTTTACAGGACTACAAGCAGGCTTGACTTAACTTAAATTTTTAATGAAAATCTCTTTAAAATCAGTTTCTTTTTGTGCTTGCCGATGTCTACTGCTAGTTGTGATTTCTGTTAACTTCAGCCTCTGCCTTCCTCCAGTCTTCTCAATCTGCAGGATTTTCCAGTGGGGTAAGGGAATAAGGAGGTAGACTGACTTTAAGAAAAGCAACCAGTTTATCATCTCACAGCTCTTCATGCCAATGTTGCAATTGTTTTAGCAGTGGAATTTCAAGAAATCCTATAAACAGAATAGTATCAAGTGTCTAAGGAAAGAATGAAATCTACATGCAAAACCATTGCGTGTGGGAAAGGCCATGTCCTGTATATGCCTTTTAATGATGAATTGGTTTTAAAATGAGCTTTATTGCTCCCATTTTTTTGCTGTGGTGGTGGTGAGTCTAAAGGTCATTTGATTTTGAAAGTATTTTTCTCTTTAACAATGCTGTGGTAATCTGGCACACTCAGAATAAAAATAAAATGACTGTTTTCATCCATGCTAAAACAAGCAGTAAGGAGAACAAAGGAGCTAGTAATAGTTGTAGAATACAAGTGAATGAAAGGATACCTTGGATCAAAATAGTTTCTATTATTTTCACTATTAATATAAGATTTCTTTGGAAAAAAAAGCTGGATTAACGAAAGAAAACATTAGAATTACAGGCAAGCACAATACAGAGCTATGTGAAATGCACTTTTGAACTTCTGATTTTTCTGATGCCTTTTGTTTGCTAATCCATGTGTCAGAACTGCATCCAGGATTTCTGAGCAATCCTTGGATTTAGGCACACCTGACTGACTTTTGGTCACTGTGACCACATGCTTTGCATGCATGACAAGCCTGTATCTCAACTGTTTGATTTAGCACTCCATTTCACTGTGTGCAGTGGTCGCTGGAGGAGTAGTCAGCTAATTTGGTGTTGGCTACCTTCCGCATTCCTGACAATCCTTGTGTAACAGGACACAGTGCATTGCAGCATACCTGCAGTGATTGATATAGGCACCTCTATACACCCACTGTACTTGAATCGTTTTGATAATATGTGCCTTGTTTTAATGGTAGTGAACTGCTAATAATATCCACTGAGTTCAAGTAAGTAATGGACTGATAACCTCAGTAACCAAAAGCATGACACTGAGCTATCCATCAGGGCTCCCTGTGATGTGCACACCAAGATACTTTTCTATGGAGAAACCAAAGAGTAGTCACTCACACAAGTCATTCACCTCTGGCATGCTAGCAGGAGATTCTCTGTTTAAGGTTACTTTTAACCTTTTCTTCTTTTACTCCTATCATTCAAGAGATTGCAACAGGACCTTTAGTAATGCTTTTAACACCAACCGGTATTATAAAATGCTAGTAAACAATAGCCTAAGTTGAAAAGCAAGAAATAACAGCAAAAAAAGGATGCTTGTTCTTCTCTAGAGCAGTTATGCTGCATATGCAGTTGTTTTACCGACAGTACCCGCAGTGCTCTAGTCCCAGAAGCCAGAAGTGAAGCCAGCTATGTGCTGCAGTGCAGTACAGCTAAAAGCAGCCTTGCCATGGCTTGTTTGATACTGTCAGGAGCCTGCGTGTAGTCAAGAGTCCCTTCCCATCTGCTACCTCTTGTATGATGTACACGTCACCCATATCAAAACCTTGAAGCCGTATAGCTTTATTTGTAATACTGATTCGTTTATAGCTCACACTGAACAGCATAAAAGCTCTTCTCCTTTCTTCTCCTGACACAATACAAGAGATTCTCATTAAAAATGGCACCAACAGTGAAAACTGTGAAAGATTTTAAAACCAGGTAACGTGACACTTATCCACTGCCTGATGGCTTTTATTTCCCCACACATGTAGCAGCTCAAGAGGCTGTCTTACCAGCTAGACGCAGTCTCCCTGGCTGGCCCATTACCTTCCTAACAGGAATCATTCATGTCCAGAGCTCTTTTATATTGTTTAATCTCTTAATTTTTTATTACTTTTTTTTTTTTTTTTTTTTTTTTTTTTTTTTGTCCCTGCAGATAAGAATTCAAGGAAGAAATGGAGAGAGAGGGAGATGTAATAACTTGACACTGCTTCTTTTCAGCCATCTGAGCAGAGCTTCCTTACTTCAGGAGCTTTTGTGCAGCTCTGCAGACCTGGAGCATATTTGTGGAACTGATTTCTAGGCAAGCCCTGCAATGAGCCCGTTCACTCTGAGTTACTTATACTTCATTGCATTGTTATTCTGAAACAAAACACTAGGAGGTATTTCTGGGTATCACTTGACAGCATATTGCATTCCTCCAGCTCCATATAGTTACCCTTCTTTAGTACACTGTGGCGGCATGTGCAAGGGCACATCCAATACATAGCCTGAGGCTCAGCAAACCTTAGAGTAATATTTTCATACTCAAACTTTATTCTATAATTGACATACAATAGAATGTCATGAATAGACTGAGAAGTAAATATTCAAGATCTTTACTTTCTGTTGGAGTGGGAGAAACAATCCCAGGTTCACTGGTGAGGTTTGGTTTTGTGTCTGGCACTTGGCAGTTTTCACTCAAAGACCCAGCTAACCTATTAGTCCCTCAGTCCTGTGGAGAGGTTTAATAAGAATATTCTTATGAGCCTGTTGTGGTGACAGCTATAATCGCTTGGTTTAATTTTCCAACTAAAGATATTTCTGCTGCCGAGGCCCCACTGATCAGGTGTCCGATCTTCAGCATCATTTGAAAGAACATCACATGGGCTTCTTTCTCCTGAGTTGTACATAACAAAGAGAGAAACAGAGCTAATCAGTTACGTGAACCATGACTCAGCTCTGTTGCCCAAATTAGAAACATGTTAGTTCCATTAAACAAACAACCAGTTTGGCCAGGTTTCCTGAGCCTTCCCCATAGCTGAAGGCATGTGTAAGAGCAAAGGAGTGAGGAAAGAAAATGTACTTTGCTTTCTAAGGCATAATTTCAGGCTGTATGAAGAGACCCTTTAAGTATCAAATAGGTAGAAGATATTCCTATCCTTTCCTCCAAACTGGAAATAATCTGTCAATCAGAACCTGACTAGGGAAAGGCTGAAAGCTCCTCCCGTACTCATTTATGAGGGTCATTTTTCCATTAAAAAGGAAGTTTTAAATTAGAATGTCAGAGTAGAGTAATATTACCCTAGAATTTTTTCATTCCTCTTTTTTTATTACATTCTGTATTAGTACATCCCCTGCAGTAGCACATCTATATCAAGGATTTGTGTGATCTCACTATGCCAACAGATTTAACAGACCTATTGCACTTTATTTCTAGGGGTTTCTTCCTTTTCCTCATGCAAAAAAGAAATGTACTAAACCCCTCAATTTTTATTCAAATAGTTCCCAAATAAATCTATGGCCCTGTCAAAATCACTGAATTGACCTCATTTGTATATTAGATTTTGCTTTTGACTTCTGTAATTTGTTCTTTTTTTCTTACAGGTAAAATTTAATACATGTTTTCCATTCCAGAACAATCTAAAATAGCATAGTTCTAAGCAATGGTTGCTTGAAGTTCCGTGAGTGCAGAACTAAACATGTTTGTCTAAGATTACCAAGATGAGAGGGGAAGAAGTGCCTCACATCTCCAGTTTTATTTGCTTGTAAATCAGGAATCTGATACACAAGTTCAGTTGCTACTTTAACTTGTCTTTTTCATTAATACATAAATGTAGTCGCTTGAATTAAATGAAGAGTTACTTCATTATGCTTTTCAGACACTTTTATAATTGGTTGCTTAGACACTGGAAACAAGAATACCCTGTCCCAGACAGGAAAATTTAATAGATTCTGCTAAATATTTCTTTGCCATCCCTTTATCTGTTAAGAAATCAAATTCTTTGCTACTCGTTCTCAAAAAGCAGTATCACTGCCTTTTCCAGAGGCACAGTTAGTTACATGGCTTAGCAATCCACAAAAGGAAATGGAGGCCACGACTTTTCCATTTCATTTTGAGTCTTATGAGGCCATCATGTAAGCTTTTTATCCCATTTGAATATAAAGAGTTGAGCCCTCACTCCCGCATGTTTTGATTTGGAGGACAGGTGCCAAATGGAGGCACTGGAATCAATTTAAGAATGCAGCAGAAAAGACATCTTAAGAAGCTGAGAAGAAAATCCTGTTTCTGGTGCTGTCTCTCCTTTAATTGCAATCACCCGTCAAGACCATAATCAAGGCACATAAACTGTCACAAGACTACAAGGGCTGCATTTTTGCATCTGCAGTTTGGGGATTACACAAGCTTTATGAAGAATTAGCACTTCTGGTTAACTCTTCTCTGAATCTTTCTATTAGAATTCCACCTCAGGGCCACTCAAAGCCCTCATTGTATTAAAAAACCTGAAACATTAGTCTGATAAAACCAGACAACCTGTGTGCCTATTCAGAAGCTTGCGTTGCTTTTCCAGCTCCTTCCCAAAGGAACTTTAAGTGAATTCACTGTGTCTGTTGGTTTCATTGTTATGTCAGCTCTGCCTTACTTTTCAATAAGCAAATGTTTGTTATCTTCTAACCTGGACTTGAAAGTATAGTTATCTTATTGCACTTCTTTTCCACTTTCCTTTAACTTTTGGCTCAATTTCAGAGTAAAAACTGTTTACCCAGCTTCACTCAAGTGGATGTCCCTTCAGGCTGATGCAACTTGCCAAATCTTTAGTTTATTAATTTCTATTTTCCAACTTGAATTCTCAGTGCTATGCACATACAAAACCTTGTTTTGTAGCCAAGCTCTATCAGTAGATGTGTGATTCCTTTGCAGTTTGACGACAAAACCAGTTTGGGTTCACTGCTGTACTACTCCCACTTTGAAGAAACAGCTCTCTTCTCTGGAGACCTAGAGTTTCACTGTATTATTCTTCTTTTATCTTTTATTTCGAATGCATTACCAGATTTTTATTGCATTAATTTTCATTGTGTTCTCCATACTCATGCATTCTTTCAGGAAAATAGGAATTATAGGTATGTTGATTTCAGTGTAAATAGGTCTCTTTCTAAATGTATCTTATCTTCTTCATATTAAGGTAAGTGCATTACCTCATTTAGGAGTGCTTAATAAGTGAGGACTGTAGAGTCTATTTGCATTTGCTATTTGTGCTTCC
>JBCJKH010030411.1:0-13023 GCA_039877255.1 Loriculus beryllinus | reverse complement strand
TACTGGGCATGATGTGCTGTGGTATGGAATACCCCTTTGGCTAGTTTGTCTCTGCTCCCTTCCCAGCTTCTTGTGCCTCTCCTCACTGGCAGAGCATGAGACTGAAGCGTCCTTGACCAGGGTAAGTGCTAGAGAGCAACAACTAAACCTTGGGTGTGTTACCAGTGTTGTTCTCAGACTGAAGCCAAAACACAGCCCTGCACCAGCTACAGGAAGCAAATTAACTCTATCCCAGCCAAGTGATTGAATTCCCTCAGTGCCAAAGAGGAATCAATGACATTTGAAAGCCTTTGCTGTCTGTGTCTTGGAGTAGTTGCATGCCTGAAGAGCACATTGCCACCTCTGAGATGTCCCCTTCCTGGCTGGATTCCTGAAGGTGTTATGGTGATCCCAGAGGGAGCAGAACACAGTTTTGCCAGTGAAGGACTAAAGGTGAAACCAAGCTTGAATGTTGTCACCAAAGTGGCATGAGGAGGATGCCACAGGGCAGCAATGGGCAGAGCTCCACATCCATCACCTTATTCACAGTGAGTACTCAGTCTCTTTCCCCTTGCTACAACAGTGATCACAGTGAAGTATCATGGTGCCCTATTTAATGCACTAAGAAAGGGGCTTCTTTACTACAGCACTAACAACCTGCTTCTTTTATAGTACTGGATCATGTTTCTCGTTGATTATACCAAAATGACCTTTTAACAGTGGTGTGTAATCAGGCCACCCAAAATACAAGCAAAAGCCAGGAGAGGTGGAAGGAGAAGCCAGCTGCTTCGAAGGTACCACATCATGCAGGTGATGCCAAACCAGAGCTCACTCCCAGGCTTCTCAGTCTGGAAAACCAAACTCACTCCAAGAGCTGTGCTGTGCTGAAGGAGGTGATTTCTTTTCCTGTCACTGCCGAGTTACTCCTCATAGGATTTCCCAGTATTCCAGCCTAAACCAGGTCAAGGTGGGGGATGCTTTCCCAAGTCCCTTGGGTGCCTGTGCGCACGCTCCTGAGCTTCTGAAGGGTGGCTGATGGGCCAGGATCCTGGCTTAGGTTTGCTCCCATCACTTTTAACCCTCAGAGCAGCTGGAGCCGGAGCCCTCAGGTGCCCATGGGACACTCACACGGCAAACGCTGCCAGCTCGGAGCTGCTCCCCACTGCTCAGCCAAGCTGGCTTCTGTGAGGTGCAGCCTCTGAGACACCAATTGAAGCACCCTGGGCTCCTACGACGGGGCACAAGTGCAAGGTTTGCACTTGATTGAATAGCAGGCCTGCCTCTGTTGGCACTGCATGGACAAGCTGGAGCTGCCCGTGCAGGAGTTGCCTGTGCCAACAGAAGCAAAAGGTTGTTTCTACTTTGGTGTGAAGGTGAATAAAGAAAAACACCTCAAACACAACTGCTTTTAGGGTTAAGCCTTCCTGATGCTCTTTGCTTGGTTGGGGTCAACTGTCCCAACCCCTTGTGCACCCCCAGCCATTCACCAGTGTGGTGAGAGGCAGAAAAGGCCTTGGCTCTGTGCAAGCACTGCTCAGCAGGAACTAAAACATCTCTGCGTTACCAGCACTGTTTCCAGCACAAACCCAGAACACAGCCCCGTACCAGCTGCTATCAAGACAATGAACTCTATCCCAGCCATAACTAGCGCACATGGGAACTGCAGTCTTCCCCCCCAGACCAACAGTAACAGCCTTATGTATGTCTGCAGCCCCCATGGCCCTGGCTGGGGAAAGTGAATGCTGGAAAATCTATGGAGTGAAATAACCTGCACCTTTTCCACCCGCTCTTTCTTTTCTTTCAATTCTAACTGCAGGTGTGTCTGAAAACTCCAGGCTTGTGCCAGTGGGGACTGGTGCTGGTTTTGTTCCCTCCAGCTCACCCGTGGTTCTCCCTTGCGAAAGGAAACCTGGTTCTCAAAGCTGAGTGTAATGAAGCCGTTTATCCTTTCTCCTGAACTTTAAACACGCAGTTTCTAACTGTTCCTGGTGTCCATGATATGTGTGATGCCCAGAGTGATGCTCATTCACATTCCACATAGAATCACAGAATCATAGAATCGTTAGGGTTGGAAATGACCTTAAGATCATCCAGTTCCAACCCCCCTGCCATGGGCAGGACACCTCACACTAAACCATGGCACTACGATTTCCTTTCCAGCAGAGCTTCTAACCACAATAGAGATTTCCTTGGCCATAGTGGAAAGGTGGAAAGACCTCCCCTGGCAGGGTCTGGATTAACCAGCCATGCTTTCCAGCCATGAGGAACACGGGTTTGCAGGTGGGGAGACATGAGCTGGTGTCCCCCCACCAGCAGCAGACATGGTCTTGGTTTTCCCCAAGCTCTGGTGTGAGGGTGAGGAGGGATGCTCAAGTGGGATGCATGCAGCAGTCACACGGTTCTGGGTTGCTCAGCAGCTCCGCTGGAAAGGCTTGGCCAAGGGGCAAGCGCCTGTGTCTGCACCATCACCCCAGCTGTAGCTGCTCCTTGTTAGCTGCAAAACTACACCATGAAGGGCAAGCAATCAGTCAAAACTGGTTAATTAGAAGTGCATATGCAGATGTAATTCAGATCTGCAGGTGTATTCAAGTCGATGCCTACCTAATGTTGCAACAGGTACTCTGGGTTTGGTAAGCTGCAAGGAAAATAACACAGGCGTTCTGAAGGCTTCCAGAATAATGTGAATGCTTCAATACAGCACAAGCTTTTTTGAGAGGTGTGAAAGCATCAAGTGTGAGAAGGAGAAGGCAGAGCAGTGGGTATTTGTAAAGGTAGCCAGTGGAAAGGAAGAGACACAGGCTCGGGGCTGGCCAGTAGCCAGAACTGACAAAAGCCAAGAATCTGGTGAATTTGCAAGGGTAGTGAAGGCATAAAACTATGGGCAAAAAAAAACCCCATATCCTAGAATTTCCCTGAATTTTCCTGCTACAGAAATCACTAAAACCAAGCAGCTGAGGGTATTTATAGGAATCCCTGTGCCCTGGGAGTCTGTAAGTGCTGTAACTCCATCCTGGGTAACGGCAGCAGATCAGCTCCCACGGTCCCACACTGCATCCTTGCACGCATGCACCGCCCACCCCGCTGGTGCTAGACCAGAGAAGTGGTCCGGATAAACCCTTTCTATCTGTTAAATGGGACCTGTGAGTGCTCTTTTTTCCCCTCCACTTCCCCCAGCTAGGCTCGTCACCACGGTGTGTCATTGTTTTCTAAACGGCAAACCACGGCTGCTTTTCATAGCAGGGGGGTGTTTAATGTGAGTCACCAGAGCCATCTGTTTGAGGCAAATATTTTAGTGCTCTCGTTTGCAGTCAGGCAATTTCTTTATTCTCCTGTTTAGGGATCGGTTACACGAAGGAAAAAGGCAGGGTGGCCTCTCAGTGACTTGCTCCATCAGCACCTGCTGGGGTTCAGCTCTGTGCCTCCCCCACGTACAGCATCACCAAATCATGCAGTGGGCTCCAGGCAGGGTTTCAAGCTGGGTTGGGTGAACATGGATTTAAGCTTAAAAGAAACGTTTCTGGCTTCATGGGCAGCTGCAAACTCGTTCCCTGCAGGTTGCTGGGGGTATAAGAACATCATGTGGATGTGGGGGGGTCCTCAAAACATTGAGCCTTGAGCCCTTGCCTGCTCCCTGCAGCAGTTGGACATCATTCAAGGGTCACAACCAGTGCTTCTTCAGTGTGACAAGTTCCTCCCCTCCTTGTGAGGCATTTTCAGCCTCAGCCTCCTTCCCTCAGTGCCTGCTATCAGTGGTGCTCACTTTCCCTTCTCCTTTCTGCCTGTCCATCACACCCGAGGCAAAGCAGCCTCCACAAGGCATGCATCGGGATTGCTTTCACTTGCAGTTGGCAGAGACCCATAGCTGTCACCATATCCATTATGTGTCTGAGATCAGCAACCCCTGAGCCTTGGGACGTGGCATACCATGGTGGCCAGCCCAGTTACAAGCCTTTACAGCCTTGGGATAGTGTTTAGTAGGATGCTTAAAAGCCTCAGCATCCGCCAGTGCTGGCAGTGGTGGTGCTACACATTGTGTCTGTCATCCTCACACAGCTGCATGTATTTGGATCAATAGACATTTTCCACAGCATAAGAAAACCCTAAAGCAGTCAGTTAGAAATAACATTATCTGTACACAGCAATAGCCTGGCTGCAGGAAAAGCAGCCCTTTCAGAGCCCTCTGTATTTATTGCTTTAGCAGTGCCTTAGACCCCCTGTGTGCATGGATGCAGAAGGAGAAGAGAGCTCAGACTTGCATGTGAACACCCCGCAGTGATGCGGTCCTAGTGGAGATGACACCATTGCTGCTGCTCTCATTCAACCTTGCCAACACTAACACCAACCCATGGAAAATGGGAATAGGGCTTGGAGCAAAGGCCAGCAGGAGGGGTGGTGGCACATTGCAAGGAGGAGGATTCACACACATTGCAGCTCTGCAGTCCTGGCCTTTGAAGACATAAATCTGGCAGTATTGCTCAGCTCCCACTGAGGAGTTTCCCCTTCCCTTTTCCTTATTTCCCTTATTTCCTCAGCTGTGCTCAGGGGATCTCCCCCCTTTAACTCATCTTTGCCACTGGTGCTGTTCCAGAGCTGCTGTACCCACCCCTGTGCTTTCAGAAGCAAAGCACATCAGAAATGGGTAGTGGTTGTGGTTGTGTTCCCTGTGGGGGGGTGCAGCAGCAGTGGGACAGCTGCTGACTGTGAGCCTTTGCATCATACCTGTGCTCTACCTCTGCTTATGGGAGCAAAACATCGAAGCTGAGATTCCTCAGACCTTTCGGAGGGGTGCACATGCTTCATTCCTGTTACAATCAACAGGAACCAGACAGCTGGGGGGAAAGGACACCAAATACCTGGCTAAAGCTGGAGTTATGAATCAACCATGCTCCAGCCTCCAAAAGATGAATCAATCACGGTGCTAATCCAGACTTTTCTGGCAACTTTAAGGGCCCACCCTTTTCAGTAAGATGCAAACCAAGGGAATAGCTGTGTTACACATCAGTACATACGAGTATTCTCCATTAACCTTTAAAGGACCCGGTTTTAAAAAGCTCATTGCCAGGTGCCACTCAATTATACAATTATCTGGAGATTTAGAAACTGAAATCAGGGCCAGGTGGTGAAGCACCACTGACTACAAGCACATTTAGGGCATGGCAGCAAAAGCATCCCTTCTAGGAGCAAAAGGAACAGCAAAATGATGGGGAAGCCTAAATCCCCTCTGATGGCTGCCTGTAACACTGCCTTCCTGCTGTGTGACTGCAGCTGTCTCATCAAACCTGCCAGCACCCTTCACTTGACTGTTGAAAAGACCCAGCCATGGGTCTTCATGGCTAACGAAGCAACGAGCAACACCTGCAGGTGATCAATAAAGGGCTGCTGGGAGGGGTTTGTGGTTCTATAGCTCTGCTTTCACACAGAGGGCTCCAGACCCCCCAGCCAAGCGAGCCAAAAGGACAGATGAGCTCTTCTCATGCTGTCTGTTAGAGGTAACTTGACCCTTGCACTGGAGCTGGCCCACCCAGGCACGGTCCCATTTGCAGTTCTCCAACCCTTTCTTGGTGTGGCTGCTATAGGAGGGATGTTTGCAGTGCTGCAGTCATGGCTCTGGTGCATCAGGGGTGCATTCCTCCACTGTCTTTAGCAGTAGCTCTTCCTGGCTTTGCAGAGAAGGAATTGGGTGAGCATCATCACAAATGGCTCAGAAGCAGGGGATTTTCACACAGCCTCAAACCCAAGCAACCCAGCTTATACAGATGTACTTGTTTCTTCTTCACCTCTGCAATATGTGGGGGGAAAAGGGTAGAATCAGGGGCCCTAGTGCCAGGTTTGCTTCCTTGTGCTCTGCACCCCACGTTTGCCTTGTGTGCCTCTTCATTACACGTCCTGAGGGGTGGATAAGGTTAAACCTCATGGAATAACTAAAAGCAGCAAAAGCACAGCACTGCTCCTGCCCTTGTAAGTGCTGGAGATCATGGGACACAAACCCTCTTCCCAGGCTGGTACACTGGGAGATTTCCCTTCCAAAGGGATGGCTGGCACTGAGAATATTTGCGTTTGGTTTCTCCTTCCCCAACTCGATCTGAATAAAAAGGAATTGCTGAAACTCTGCAGGCAAATTCCCCTTCCCAAGTGTTAATGGTGTTTTAAATCTCATGGTGAGCCATCAGGGGAAAAGCAGACGAGCTATTGGCCATGTATAGCTCGAGAAAGCTTAAGGAGTGAGACTTGCTGGTGAAAAAGAAGTCATTTTCATTGTCAGTTAGGGAAAGATGGAAAACCCGGGAAAGGTGGAACTATTTTGCTGAGGTTTTGCATCCATGAGTGCTTCTGCCACTTAGGATTTCTCTTTGTGCTTTTTACTATCAGGCTTTTAATTAAAGACTCAGGTCCTTCAGACAAGTAATCAAGTGCCAGCCTAAGCGTGCCCTCAGATGTATCTGAGCGAACAACAGGAAGGTGATGAGATGCAGTGAGAGGGAGGAGGATTTTTGCCCCACATGGCTCACAGTGCCTTGCTTTATTATTAGGTAGATTTAAATCAGAGGCTATCAATCATCGCTGCTGCCCAGTGACCCACAACCAGAGCTGCCCATTCCCATGCAGCTTCGGCTATCACACAACAAGCGAGCAGGCTGTCGGCAGGACAAGGTAGCACTTGCACACCAGGCACGTGGTCTCCCCTGTACTGAGGACACCAACACAAGGCTCCTTTTACATGTACAAGTGCTCCCTATGACTAGCAGAGGGACTAATCTGCTGGAGAGGAAGGTGTTAACCTCCCCGTTTACCTGCAGCAGCCTTTCTCTTCTTCCCTCTCAGTTGTGCTGGCAGAGAAAAAGCCTGTGTCTGACCCAATTTGCACTATGGGAAAAAATAAAGACTGCCAATCATAAATACCCCATAATAAGCAATTTTTAAAAGGAAAAATAGAGAAAAGATGGAGACATGCATATAAAATATGCTTCACATTTGAGGTGCTTACTCCGGCACTCATTAGCTGCTGAATATAGTCGCTGTGGGCTGTTGCACCCACTTGAGTCGCCAGCTTTGCTGCTGCCCACGTTACCAACGCATTCCTTCAGGTGGGCTGTGCAAGTGAGGCCAAGTCCCGGCACAGGCATCTGAGGACGCAAGAGCAGTGTTTTGGGGGGTTGTGGTCAAAGGGAGAAGCCTCCCTGCTTGGAAATGGGAATAAAAGCTTATATAAGCTAGGGATAAAATACGATAAATAGGATAAAATAGATGACTAAATAACATATCATTAAATAGATAATGAAATAGATATTAAATAAATTAAAGAAATAAAAAAATATTTAAATAAAAAATTAAAACGAACTTATAATTAAAAAATATAAAATTAAATAAATTTTAAAATAAGTAGATAAATAAATAGATAAAATATATAAATAAATAAATAAAATAGGATAAAACAGATAATATAAAATAGCTAAATTGGATAAAATAGAATAAAATAGGAATAAAAGCTTATAAAAAGCTTATAAAAGCTTATAAAAGCTTTTATTGCTGTTCTTCCCTCATGATGCAGCAAGCACAGCAGGATGAAGCCAGCCATTTCCCAGGTGCAAATCTCTGGTTCCTCTTCTCTGTTGATGACAAAACAAATGGAATAATCCTCTATATAAAGTAATCCTCTGTACACTTTTATTAGTACAAAAAGAGCAGTTTTCCAGCAGGAGGGGTGTGGGTGGTAGAGGACCAGACTGGAGGTTCGTGCTGTTCAAGGGGTCATGTTGTATTTCTGCTTCTAAATGAGGAAAAAGCCCCAAAGTGAGCAGAAAATAAGAGTTTTGCACTGCTGAGCCTTTGGTTACATGTATATATGTAAAGGAATCTCTGGGACCATGTTTCCCCCCCCCCCACCCCCAGCACTGTCTATCACTCACACGTGGCTTGGGCACAGCTGACAGCATTAGGAAGGAGGGGGGCCCAGTTAGGATGGAGGCAGCAGCTTGCTCCTCTCACTCCAGCTGGATGTGGGGTGCTCCGAGCTGTGTGTTTGGGAACAACCCAACCCACAGGCAGGGATCAGCCACCTGCTGTGCAGCTCTGCACTGCTGTGTCCCTGCATGGGCTGGGGTCCCTGCCGAGTGGTACTGGATGCAGGTCTGTAACCCCATCAGTGTGGGCACACTGTCCTTCCTTGGAGACCCGGAGCTCTTCACCTTATTGCATGCATATGGGTCCTTTCATGGCTGCCTGGCCAAGCAGAGGCTTGTGCCCATCACCCCCTAAGAAACCCACCTTGTGGCCAGGAACCAGAGCAGTGCTCAGGCAGGGCAACACGAGTACAAAACCCTAAGAGTAGTGTCACATTTGCAACTGCTGCCATTGAGAGCATCAGTATCCAGCCAGCAACCACTTGAAATTGCTAGCAAGTATGGACTAAGGTGTTTCAGCTGTGTACCTGCGTAGTATGCACACAAACGCCTATGCAATAGACAGTACATGAAGTGAAGGACAAAACTGAGGCAAGACGTTACCATTTGACGTACAAATGAGAGTTTTTTACTGCTTTTGGGCGGTGCTCGGGCAGCAGCACCATTTCACCTTTAACTTCACGGTGGGATGGGGAAAAATAATCACCAGAAAGTGGTGTTGACTGGAAAAGGCTTTTTCAGCAGCTTCCTCTCCCTGGGTGCCAAAGCTGTTAATTTCCTATGAGATGTAGTGGGAAGTGGCTTTGCTCTTTTGTGGAAGTGGCTTTGGACTTTGGTCCTCAAGGTAGTGGGGCTGCTGCATGGTAGTGGAGCCTACATCCTGGCTCCCGGAGGAGGACTTTGTCCTGGTCTCTGTCAAGTCAGCAACCTGACTGCAGATCCCCCATGCTGTGCCAGATCTACTGCTTCAAGGAGGGCAAAGTGAGGGGTGATGCTGTGTGTCCCCTCGGGAGGTGACATGGCTGAGGAAGAGCAAGGGACTGGCCTGGGGAAGGATGTGCTCCTCCTGCACAATTGACACTGGGAGCGGGATCCTTGAAACACATGAAAGTGCCACAGATGATACCAGCAGAGAGGAATTGCCATGCAGAATGTGACTGCCCAGTAAAAGCAGAACAGAAGAAAGCAATAAACCCCTGAACAAGCAGACCAGGTCAGTTTGGGCTGCTTAACACATACATGAGCAGCATTTTCGTGCACACTGCCCCTGTGTGTAGCTGCTGAGGATGGATGATGCATCCCCTTGTGTGCAGGAAAGCACGGTGTGCCCCTTGCCATTCCTGCTGTGTGTGCACCAAGCTCTATACTTAGGGTAAAAACCTGGCAGCACCAGGCTGTTGGGAGAGCCAGAAGCTGCCAGTGATAGCGATGGTACCACTGTGAGAAGGGCTGTTGAATGAAACCAGAAGACAGTCACTCATCTGCATCCACACAGTCCCCCCAGTCCTAAGGGATGGCTGGGGGCAAGGCTGTGCCTGCTCCCCATTGCGGCTCCTTCCTTTTCAATAGGAAACACCAGGTTTTTGTCTTGGGACTTGCCTGAGCCCTGCCTTGTCAAGGGATAGCCACGGGAAAGGTGCCAGGCAGCAGCCACCACTCCACCATGGGACCTCCACCAACACTGCCTCCCCCTTCATGCACAATTAAGAAGCACACTGCTTGGCTTCAAAACATACAATATACTTTATTGCCTGCTAGATAACCAAAGTGAGGAGTAAACACCAGAGCTGGAAAAAGCAGAAAAGGACCAGGAGAAGGAGAAGAATATCCAGTCACCAAACAAGTTATCAGGCAATAAACCATACACAATATAAATAATCTGTTTCCCAAACAACTAAATCTTTATTTTGCTAATGGCCATTATATGGTTAATTATCAGTAGTAAAATCTCTGGATTTCCTTTTCTACACAGCATTAGTAGTAAGAAATATATAAGGGACTCTGCAGAAAGCAATACAAAGGAGTTTTATATACACAGGCACCTTCTGTGGAGCAAGAACAGAACCTCATCTAATAAGGAAGGGCTATCTACAAACGAGGACCATGGTAATACAATATTAGCTCAGACGTAGTTTAGCTGTAGCCTTCCCACAAGGTAGGCTGGCCAGCTTATGTATACATATATATTTTAATATAGATATATAGAGAGATTTATTACTTTAAAAATAATGTGAACTACCTGTAGTTCCTAGACTAATTTAAAGAGGCAGTGTACCTTTCTGAAGCTTCATTTCAGGAAGTATATTAAAAATGGTATATAAAAGACTAGCAGACTCAAGCTCACATACCAGCTTCTGGTATCTTCCCTCCAAATTATGTTTTTCTGATGCTATAGCTGCCATCTGCATTGACAGCAATGCCTTTAGTCATCTGGATTGCTATTTATGTTGCTGTAATTGCTACCACTAAGTTTACTGGATTATAGTGTTAGTAATTGTTGATTATAAATAGCAATAATGCTGCAGTACACTGTCAAAGCCTGGCCGCGCTATGAGGATCTAGTCTGTATGTGCATGCAGAGTTCTGTTGTTTAACCTAAAAGAACATTCCTCAGTCAAAAAGCGCTTCCCCTGTCAACCCCCCCCCGTGATGTTCAAACCACATTGCAAGGGCTTCCTCTCTCTAAGGAAGATGTGATGCCTCTCACCCCACACCGAACTCTCAGCAGTCCTTCAGACAGCATCCATCCATCCATCCATCCACCCATCCCATTTTATTTTTAGGGCTTAACCCTTCCCTCAACCCACAGCCAGAGGAGTTTTAAATATGACTTATTAAAATTAAACCTGGCTACTTGAGGACACACTTTTAACACATTTTGGGCCAGATCTCCAGCTGGACCACTTTGGCCTCATGTTCCCCAGGCAGCAGAGCCTTGCCTGTTGCTGTTGTCCAAGAGCCCAAGCCACTGAGCAGGGAATGGGGAAGGGAGAAACGTTTGCTGGAGACACTGAGAGCAATGGTGCCTTCTGGGCCACCCATTTCCTGTCTGCTCCTAGTGTGCATCTCGGGGTCCACTCGCAAAGGTAAAGCGGGAGCATACATGTGCAAATGGGCAGGGATACTAAAAACAGGAATAGAGGGACAAGGTCCTTTCACAAGTGATGTCATTGTGCTCTCAGCCCAACCCTCTCCAGGCTTCAGTGCTCATGAGGTGCAGCATCACTTCTGTTCACGATGCAGCCAGCACTTAACACACTCCCTGCTGTAAGGGTTTCCAGATCAGTGATGATACCCCGATACGCAGTCACTCTACCTTGGGTACCACCCCAGCGGTGAGGAGCTGGGTTTGCACACAGTAAGTGGCTCAGACCTAGTAAAGACCTGAACTGCAGCAGCACAAACACGGGGGTCCCTTTCGGACAGAAAACCCAAGCAAGGTGTCTGTGGGGGCAGGAGGGATGTTTCTTGTTTTGGCTCTGTTTTCACACGTACCCAGGTATCCTTCAGAGCCTGCAATGTTTCCTTGTGGCCTGCTGAGCCAGGATCCATCCTGCGGGGCTCAGCACAGTCCCACCAGCACAAGGGTCTGCTCTGCTGGGTGTTCCAGCACAGTGCAAACCAAGAAGTGTGGCAATTAAATAAACTGTTTCTTATAAGAATTCTGGTGTTTTGAAGGAGAGCTTGAACATGGGTATTTTAAAGAAGGATGTCCACGATGGAACAGGATGCATTTGCAGTTTGACAGATAGTCTGTATTCAAAAGCATACCTGTCACTGGTCAGGCAAACACATCCTTCCTGAATTCAGCACTGCCCTCTGCATCTTTGCCTATAGAACACTACGACTAGATCATTCCAGAATGATATTCCATAGCAACCTCAGAAGCACCTTACCCATCCAAGCAGCAGGTATCCTTCTCTATCCCATCCAGGTACCCACCTGGAGCATGCAGGTAAGTACCACAAGAACAGAGGCAGATGCAAAAGCTAGAAGCTGACCTGTATGGTGCACGATGCAAATCCTTCTGCCTCTATTGGCAAAGCCACTGTGTGAAAAAACGCTGTTCAACACTCAGTCACTTCAGTCCCTGCATTGCCATGAGGATTGGGTCACCTTACTTATGTGTCTCGACCTTGCTTTACCCTTAGTGTTACACAGCAAGCACAACAGAAGGGAAAATGGCTCATTTTTTGTGTGTTTTGATATGAATTTTCTGCCTGTAAGAGCTACAGGATCAGTGTTATTTTCCAGTCTTGTCAGTAATCCCTGTTCAGCTCTACAGGACTCAAAGGACATGCTGATAGTAGCAAGGAAAATATAAGAAGCACCCTGCTGTGCTGGGAAGGAGGAATAAGAAGGCAAATTTCAAGAGAGAAACACTTACATTAGATATAAAATCAACTACTGAGGAAAAGGGTTTAATTTGGAAGTCATGTTCAGGCTAGCCTGTGGCAATCTGCAGCCTTTTTAGTCACTTTTGACTCCACCACAACCTATTTTTGCTTCTCCTGGGTAGGGTTTCTAGGGATGAGCAGGAGCGAAGGAATCGGTGGGAGAATGAGGGATTAACAGTCTATCAGAGCAGGAAAGAAACTGAGACATGGAAGAAAACACTTTCCCTTCTTCAGGCATTGCTGAGGATTATGTCGATCGTGAAAGCTGGGGACTGCTGAATGCATTGGTTAATTCGCAACTGAAGTGCAGTTTGATAGGCACCCACTCTATTTCATTGTCTGTGTAGTGAAAACAGCAGCCAAAACCTCTTAGTGCTGGGCCATCCCTGCCGAGGTGATTACTGGGCCTGGGTAAGAACCAGTTCATCCCTTCCACACACTTAACTTCCCCTTTTATAGTGCCATCTCTTTCCAGTCACAAGCCTGTTGATGAAATTGTGTTTTCTGATCTGCTCTGTTTCACCTGTTTTCTTTTTAGCCATTAAATGCTTTTTCTCTCAACACTCTGTGATTGCCAACTACTGCAGGTGGTTGCCTGTACAGCAGGCACAGCAACCGGCGTGCAGGCAGGGAGCTCCCTGACAGTCCAGGATGTGCAGAAAACAAAGGCTTTTGCAACCCTCGCTTGAGGGATGTGCTTCCCAATTGGGTACTTGTTCCCAGTAATGGGCATTAACATATAGCTT